>JAQGAV010000114.1:0-47341 GCA_034691345.1 Phasmarhabditis papillosa | reverse complement strand
TTAATAAGCAGGAGTATTGCAATATTTTGTCTGAGTAAGGCAGAGCGAAAGCAAGTTTGCAATCTGCTGATACCGCGCGCCTAGAATGCAAGCAGGCGCAGGGTTAAAAATAACGAAGTACGCAGCATACACGACCTTATGACTTTTGAATCTGACTATAATTCCTTTTAGTATGTTGTTTTATGTATGAATATTGTTAATTTAACAACCATCAGTTAACTTATTATATTACAAACAGTTAAAAGGACTAATCTGTTAAAAGTTCCCGATAATACCGAGATCCTTATACAAAAACTTAATACATGGATAATCTCTTAAATTCTTGAATCCAGGTGGTCCTGGTGGATTTCCTCGTGGGGGGTTCTGCAATTAGCTAAGTCAGTGGTGTGCGGCATAATAAACTTAAATTATTTTAGATTTTAGATCAATTAACTAATTGTTTTGTCTTATATAAAAGTATGGTAAAAATAAAACTTACGTTAACAATATGGATATCCGTCGGGGCTCACAGTACAAGTTTCATTATAATTGCAGTAGTTATAGCAAGGATTTCTTTAGACTGACAGTTTAATATTATAAGAAAACAGTTATAGTCCGATTAAATAGTAATAATGGAGTGCTAAAAACGAATATCATTCAAAATAGTCCTGAAAGTTTGAGAAAAATAAAAATTTACGCAATTATTGTCGGCGGACAAACGATATGCAGTTTAAAGGTCTGAGTACTCAATTTAAAACGGGCAAAATAGTTATAATCACTAATATGAATTATTTATTTTCAGAGAAACAAGTTAGATGTGGTGTTGTACATTGCATTGTTGACTTCTCCGAGTTTTCGCGCGCCATTGCTCGGCTGCGCTCCAATAATATTTGCAGTTTGTACCGTATACCCTTGCATAAGCCTTGGCCGCCGATTACTTAAAGTAGCAGAGAACAGTATAAGATTATTAAAAGATGTGCTTAACTGACCTAGGAGTGTTATAATTAGAAGTTGTGGTTGACGGATATGTGCCTAAAGATAATATTATAAATAGATTACAAATCAATATATTTTAGAAAAAAGTAAGAATTATATGAATGTATATGTGGACGTGGTGGCCCAGTGGTTAGAAGCTGCGCTTTATAAGTTAAAGGTCTAATTCCCCCGAAGAAAGAGTTCTTGCAAATATGTTCTGATTTGCCGCCTCCACTCGCGGGGCCTTGAAGTCCGGCTTCCTATGCTCCCTTTGTCTCACTTCTTCGCTCCAAACATATGTGATATAGTGTTTCTTAAAATTAATAAACAAATTTTAACCTACCGATATGGATAAGTATATCCATTGATAACATAACACGTTTCATTATAATTCCAGTAGTTAAAGCAGGCACCTATGAAAGGAATCTTCATTTTTATATAAAATAAACTTTTGACTTCAACATTCCTAATAATTTTGAATTATCTTTCATAAAACATTTTAAAAACTTTTTTATATATTTTTTTTCACTTTCAGACATAGAAAATAATTTGCAAAATTCCGCGTTCCGCCAAATTTTTTAAAAGTTCCGCATACCACACTTTTTGAAAAATGGAGTTCCGCACATCGCTGGGTCGAACTTAGGGCGGAATGCATTGAGCTTTGAGCTATGCATTGAGCTGCCGATTAACTATATCTCGTTAAATAAAAGGAAAATCGAAAAGTTAAAAGTATTTCTACCATTATCCGAGTTTAAAATAATGAAACTCACGAGTAATAGTTTAAATTATTCCCACTTCATATAGTTTCTTACTATTTCTCACTAAAGTCAGTTACAGTAATCCACCTCATTTGAGCCAGCTGCACCCAAAATGCAACTTCTCGTAAAATCGTTCATTTTCCCTCAAGTTTTGCGGTTTATAGTTTATACAATCTTTCATAACTTTTTAAGCTGATTGATTAAAAGAATCAAATTTGAAATGACTTTTTGAGTGTACTTTGCCTTTAAGGGAATGAATATACTTGCTTGCTTGCCTAGTCTAAATCAACTCTGAGAAAAGGTCGGCCGGAAATAATGCGCTTTACTTATTGATGTTTTTTGATACTATTTATCAAAATATTCACCTAAATCAGTCGATTTTTTCATAAAAATTATCCCTGCGCGGGCCGACTTCCCAAATTTTCTGACCCGGCCCGTGAAAGTCCCAGCCCTAATACCAGCGGATAACCCATATTTTGTGCACCCTATGGACCATATGTTAGAACTAAGCCGTCGCTCCTCAGAGGATTACAGAATGAATAGCAGGGCCCGTTCTCGATAAAATAATTGTTGTTAATACTTAATTCCTTGTTATAATATTCTTTATAAACTTACATTTGTGGTTACATTTAGCTCAAAAGATGCGGTGTAATTTCTATCACTATAGAAGGTTCCCGTATTACAATAAGTATATTTTCTCTTACTGCCTTTGACTAGGAATAATTCCTTCATATAAATATCTGTTGGGGAATCGAAGGGGGCCTGAAAAATGTTGCGAAATGTATGAGCAGAAAGCATCTAAAGGTTTCTATTATATATATATATATATATATATATATATAAATATTATGTCTTTTGTAATCCGACTATAGTAATATCACCCCCTATTAGAAGATATTCGAATAACTAACCGATGCATTTGATATTCCATTGACAGAGCTGATAAGAATATTTGCTTGAATTAGGCAAAATATAAAACAACAAACTAGAAACATCGTAAAGAAAACAATGAACTGTTTATATATATTAAACACTATGTGGGCTACGTGCAATATTGTTGCTATAAATTATCTTTAAAATAGCATGCAACATATTCTGAAGAGTGTGTTTAAACTAATAAATCATGTTACCAGAGCATTTTTCAGCGAGACTAGGAAAAGAAATTTAAAATGGCTAATAAGATCTCGATAAACTAAAGAAAGAACTGTTTAGTTGATATCAAATAAGCAGTATATTAAAAACAAAATAATAATGAAATTTTATTGACAATACTAGAGTATGCATGTACATATGACAATTAATAAAGTTAAATACAATAATATATTTAAATACAATACAAATGTTCTATTTAGCTCTGGAATACTTTATTATTATCATTTGTTTTTATTCTTTTAATTGATTTATAAGTTAATCCAAAGATAATTGCATACAGACAAATCATGCAAATAACACCAAGTGTCAAGAAATTGCCTAAAAAGAAAATATCGAGTTAGAAACTTTCAAAGAAGCAGCAATGATTTGGGATGGAAAAACAATTTATGGAAGTTCTTCATGAAGCTATTCATGATTTATGAAGATATGATGATTCTGTAGTTTTCCCCTGCCTTCACTCTCGCATTGAAATATAGGATATTGATTATATTAAAAGTTAAACTTATTTATTTCCTGTAATCGCACATATCACACAATAACTGGAGATTTCTTAGGCGCAGTTGTTTCGGCCATTCATTCCGGAAGCGTATGATCAAAGCATGCTCATTTCTAACATTCAGTCTTCGGGTGCATGAAACAAGGGATAAGTAAGCTTCTGGTTTTCGAAGCCTTCTGCTGCTACAGGGATTCGAACCCACAGTCTCAGATCCTCACGGACATATATATTTATATTATATAAAACTTTAAAATCCAAATTCTAAGCCTTGAGATGTAAATATATTATATATATTTCTTTCCATAATATTAATTTCATTCAGTTGATTATTTGGTTTCTGTAGCAATAGTCTCACGCCTCACAGTACGCCGGCCAAATTACAATTTGTTTTGAATTATATTATTTAACTGATTTTACGTGAATTAAATGTTGTCTTAAGTATTTTACAATGCATTATAATATTATTAATATAGTATTTTAAATTTTGAAGTAACAATTCATTTACAAATGGATATCAACTGTTCTTTACCAACCGAAATTCGCCTTCACTTGCTCGATTTTGAAGGAAGAAGAGTGTACGGCATAGTAGATAGAAGCCATTCGATTGAAGAAAAGAAATATCAAGTCAGGTTAGACAATAAACTTAGAATTATCTTTATAATATATCTTTTATCTATAAAGACTAAACGTTAAAGTATTTGTATCATATAAAAAACAAAAAAATGTATAAGAATGATTATAGTCTATAACAAACAATAGACCTCAGAGCGCGGTGGTATACATAGGCTTCCGCAATTGCGTCTTTGTCTTTTGCTGGACATGATACAAAATAACACTAGTAAAATAATATTTTTCTGAAAGCAGACTAAAAAATGCGCATGTAATGGAAGTTTAATTTTGCCACAGAATGAGCGATTTTCCAAACCCGCTCACTGCAGTCTTTTGTTTGTTATGGACTAACAGTATAGTATAGTCTATACTGTAGTTCTGATATGTATTATAAATTTATTAAAAATATCTGCAGACTAAACTATTAGTTACTTTGTTGACAACATATCTTCAGTTTCTTCAAAGATCACAATGCTAAACATATTCCGAGAGCCCAAATGCGGTGGTTTTACAGTGGCGACATTGACATGGCCGTTAGAACAGTCTTAAAGAATGTGGGTATTAACAATTATAATTATACTTATTACATATTTATATTTATAACCTTTTATTTATTTAGTTCATCGTTTTCAGCAAATTCTTTATAAATCAATGATTATCTCAATGTTTGATATTACTGAACAAACCTACGGAATAATGAAGGGAATTAATCTTGCGAATACGTAAGTTTTATAATAGATAATTTTGTAATGTCATTACATTGTATGTACTTTTATCCAAATGTTGATATCAAAATGAAAATATAATATAGTTTCAAAATGTATTCAGTTAATCAATAAATAACTAATTGAGTATTGACGTATCACGCTAGTTTCAATACTATTAATGAAACACAATATTAGTAAAATATAAATGTGTATACTCGGTGGACTAATCGGTTGCAACGGGTTACTGTACGAACTGCAAACTTATTAGAACAAATCTGTGCTCTAATTCTAATTTTTAATGTTTCCGCAGACCATATATAGGATTTCGTTCTGGAAATACATAATATATAAACAAATAGAACTTATTAAACAAAATATATAATATGTATTAACCAAAATGAATATTATAAAGTAAGCAAATAGTCTTTCTAGGGATGCTATTTTCTTTGGAAGTCGTGTTTTTATTCATTCGGCTAGGCTCATAGATTTGTGCCAGCAATTCCGCAAAGTTACCCTTTTCCTTGGAGATTATTTTGATACTGACGTTCTTACCGACAAGGTTTGTTTAATTTGTTAGTTTTTTGGAATAATCGGCAAAACTGGAACAATATTATTCACAAAACACATTATAATAGATTAAGAAAAAATAAATACTCTTGAAATTCTTTTAGATTCTTTCTAAACTGGTGAAAAACACTGCTCTCAGTGTGAGCCTATCCTCTTCAAGTAAACCATTGGTAACTAGTCTAAGCGACAAGACTATAAAGGCTCTCGTCAGACCTGCAAATCTACAGAATGTCTTTAAACTAAAGAATATCAGAACCGAATTCACCATCGATACTATCAAAGACGTTGTCAAGGTAAGCATTTCAACATGGACTGGAGATCTTTTAGTCGAATTCTAATTCCTATTTACATTTCATTAATTAGTTCAGTTGTATTCTCCTTCTAGATAAGGAGACCCATATTCTAAAAGCGGCTTATTTGTTTACATCAAACTTACTAGGTTATATATGCCATATTTACAAATTTATGTAACTAAACTACATATATTAATAAATATAGTCTGTTTCTAGAGCAAGTTTTACAGCTCCTATTCTTGAGAGAGGCGGTGAAAATGAAAATGAATGAACTTTTGATGAAAAGACTTCGAATCCATCGATTTTCTATTTATTTTATGTGATACTGCTTCTTCCCAGGCTGCGCTGAAAACCTAAGTAATGATAGAGACTGTAAATTTCAAAATTGTCTGATGCAACATGTTTTCTTTTCAGCAAGCTGCTAGTATGAATGAACCTGTTGATTGGTCTTTTGGAATACTCAGCCATGATCAGTCTTCTGCAGCAATTATGTATCAGATGGAAATATGCAATAATCATTTTTATCCTCTTTTGGTTAAACGTGGATCTAACCAGTTATATACAAAATATACAGTAAGTTAACCTTGTAGCTTTCTTCAATTTTCAATTAAATAATATAAATATATTGTTTAGTAGACAGGTAGCTTAAGAACTTTTTTATAAATTCACTTTGCTGGTATAGTCAACGTCAAGAGTAATGATGGAGTGTAAAGAATTCAACGCTCGTCTGAGCCCCTTTTGCGAGCACCGCGCCACTATCTAGCGGCAACTCTCGGTTCAGTATTATACTTTGCAAGTACGCGCGTGCAATTTTGGCAATTGGCCTGCAGGTGTGGGGTTAGAAATCCTAAAAATAAGCAAGTGACACTCCATTACAACTCTCGGCGCTGACTATAATTCAGGAAATACAACAGCTTATTAACTAATTGGGAACCTTGTGTTTGAAATTATAAAACCCATATTGATGAATCAACAGTGAAAATATAAAAATTTCCATTTTCTTTATAATAATAGCTTAATTTTAAACATATAATTAAGGAAACCTTCTTTTTATAGATTAAGAAAATTGTCAACCTGGATTCAGTGATCAAGCCCAAGCACTTCAAAGTGGAATTCTTTGTTTCTAAATTGAATTGACTTGAACATAATAGATTTCAATAGGTTAATTAAGTAGGATTTATTTATATTTCGAATTTATTTTTAATTATTATAGAGTTAACATTTTTATACGCTTTTATATTTGATCTGTTCCATATACATTTCAATAAAGGTTTTATTTTCAACTTACAACTTGTTAGATCAAATGTAATCACTAGGAATTTCAGCTCATTTTTATCAACTAGACTATCGATATATGGCAAATAGCTTATAAAATAATCACTCTACAAAAACTGTAGTTTGCCTTCAAGCTTACGGTTAGCTTCCCAAAAATGTTCAACGTTCAAAGCAAAAAACAGTTCGCACCCCCCCCCCCCCCCCCACCTTTTCAACAGGGTTACGAAAACTTGAAGACAGTTTATATAGCTAACATCTCAAGACCACCAGCTATGTAGTAGCGGGAGGAACTGAATAATAATAAAAGAATTGTATCTCCTCTATCACTCGTGTCAGAAAAATATTAGATTTTTTCGAGGCAAGGTTACGCCAATTCATTGCGGAATCTTCAGAGCAAGGACGGCTCCTTTCTCATTCAATCTTCGGGTGCACGAAACGTGGGATAAATAAGCTGCTGGTTTCCCAAGCTTCTGGAGGTACGGGGAGGCGAACCCACAGCCTCTAATCTCACGGATTCAGAGACCGCTGCACTACTAGGCTCAAGAACCCGCGCCACTTTGCTTAGTTTATACATAATTGACTTCAGAAAGAGTAGAAATTAAAAGCCCTGATCGGGCGAAATCGGAAATTTCTAAACCAGTTGCGTCGGTCATTTTTCTGACCCAAATTCTCACTCCTTACACAAGAAACCCCCCATTGTCCCCAGTGCATCACGGGGTTCCCCCTGATTCCACCATTCTCTAGTCGTCTGTCGCTTACTTCATATGTTTTCATTACTGATAAAGTGCAGCGCCGAATTTGTGCCAGCTGCTATTTATGTTGACGCAAAATCAGCTGATTCGCATGACCCGCACACGGTTGGCGCCCACAACTGATTAAATATTGATATAATCACCGTGAACCACAAGGAAACATTCCAATAGGTAGACGGGGCTAATAGTTTCTTTGTTAGAAGGACAGAAATTTATTATTTCCTAGAAACATGTAAGACGTTCTTCATAGGTAATTCGAAACTAAACTCCGAAGCTCTGGAGAACTTTTATTTAATATATTTCAAGATATTTTAAGGAATTGGGTTTAACTACATAAAGACTCATCTTGTTTTTTAAAGCGTCAAAGCTAACTCAACGATAATAGGAAGACCTATCAATGTGGTCACGGATGTTTTTAGGTCCGCGCTCGTCTAAGCCAACTAAAGACAATAGATCGCTTTTGGTGATTTTTTTGCCGGGCTATTCATTTTTGGACCATATTGGCCCATTTTCCTATATGAGTACTCCTATATTTACTTTTATGTCATATGTTCAATCTGAATCTTTTGTTGGCAGAACCACGTGCTCATATCCAGTTGGATTGATCGTGTGAGCCGATGCTAGAACTAGAAGCAATAACAAATCTTGAAAATACTTGAAATAGACTAAGAAACATATAAAAGTGCATGATAAGATAATGAAAGATTCAAGATTACTTACCGGAATATTCAGATTTGGAAGTAATAACGTAGTGTAATACAATTCACATTGAAAATGACATTGGGAGGTTTCCAAAAACAAAAATATACGCAAACATTCCAAAATATACCATAGTAACACTCTATTATTACTCTTAAATCAGACTCTACCAAAATATTAAAAATGAGGTCTTGTTAGCGCGATATAGTAGATCTAACAGTGTTTAGTTTAGTTTTGTGAGTTTGTCTATTTATTTTGCGAAACGCGAGATCACATATATTTATTTGGAGCGAAGAAGTGAGACTAGGGAACCATAGGTAGTGGGACTTCATACACAACACCGAGGCAGTAGAGGCGGCGAATCAAAACAAATTTGCAAGAATTCTTTGTTTGAATGGATTCGAACAATCGACCTCTAGTTTATGAGGCGAAGCTTCAAACCATTGTGCCACAACTCCCCTAAACTAAAAATTCAAAAACTTTTCATTACTAAATATCTCCTTAACCGGCATACAAAGGTGGACAGGCTTGAAAAACTTCTCTGATTCAATTTCGAAGTTCTAAGGTCCCTTAACTCCAGAAGCTCCAATAGTTGCTTAATCTTGCTTTGTCGCATTCCTAACTTTATCATTTGTTTCGTTTTTCTCTAGTTTTTTTGCTTGTAACAGGTGCCTAATTGTCGTATGAATGCCGCCACACCATTCTATTCGACAGGCATGTGACTCGAAAATAAAAAGAATGAAACATTTATTACCCTAAAACATGGATGTAAAAGGTCACGTCTAATGACAATGCTGAATAAGTAGTTTATGGTTTTAGAAGGATAGGGCAGACTTTAACTTTACTGGAAATTGGAAAACCAGTGTACAAGAGAGAGAGAGAGATTAAAATTATTTATTATATTAATCCCAATATCACGTAAGATTTCGTGTGCGCTGGGTGACCATGTTTTTGTTCCCCGAAGAAAGAATTCTTGCAAATTTCTGATTTGCCCCTCTGCTTCCCGGGTGCAGTGCAATGGAGTCCTGGCTTCCTATGCTCCTTCGTTCCTCCAAATATCTGTGATCTCGTGTTTCGTAAAACGAATAAACAATCAATCATTAAATAAACGTATTTTGATGTCATATTCGACATTCCCAGATTTGACATACTCTCTATAGAACAAGAGCATTCATAACTTGACCCTCATATTCACCATTTCTCATTTTCTCTATTTTTGAACCATATGTTGCGGAGGAACACACACACCGCCAACATTTTTTACAACACTGCGCCGTGGGGGCAACACGCGGCGTCGGCTCTGATTATTTTCGCCCGCGCTCTGTCATTTTGATGGCTCCGATCTACGTAACATCTTGTTTCTGTGGGAGTGAGAGTGGAACAGCATAAAAACAATTAATCAGACTCAATTGGAGGAGATAATTGGCAACAGGGCGGAAAACATGAAGAAACTTGTAAATCAATGGAAAAGACAAATTGTTATCTCCGGTATTGAATGGGTGAAAGTAAACTGAATCGTTTGACGCTTTCTATGGAGTTGATATCGGAACTCACTATTGTTAGAAGGCTCGATGAAAGGCAGAGTATTTAACAGAGATTATAAATCATATTATAGTCTGTATCAAGAGTTAGGTTTTCAGGTAGTATCTTGGGAAGCATAAACATATATGTACTTTTGTAGGAACTGCTCCCAGTAAACCAATTTTCTTTCTTTATTTAACACTACTGCTTTTCCACGATTCCGCGCTGAAAATCTAGTTCTTTATATAGTCGGATTCAAAGGTAATACCGCCGTGTAATCGGCATATTTTACAATTTTTAACACTGCACCCGCAAGCAATTTACCCGCGCGGAACCTGCAATTGCAAGTTTGACTTCATTTCGTATGTCTCAGACGGAAATATTTTTTCCCGCCTGCGCCAAATGTAATTTCACAGGGCTTTATTACTCTTGAATTGTACTATACATAGTCCATTTTGAATGAAGCAAAGACTCAGATAAACCTTATCCTTAGGTTTTGCGCCCCAAAATCTTGAGCTGTCTTTCGCGTTACCTCAGATTGGTTCCCTATTACTTTTATTACTCTGATATAATATAATACTCATTCTCAAGTATCACTTCATATATTCATTCTAAATAAACAGTATGATATCTTAAACTATTCTATTTACTAAATAAATAATAATCGCAAGATTGTCAGTCTTAACACTTTATCGCTATCTCTAAATTGTTTAAGCAAACAGTAGCGAACGTTGAAAGTGATTTCTAGCGGATTACAACAAACTTATAGAATTTGATTATAGGCCGAAAAGAAGCTGGTTTCAGAGCTGGTTACCGGCCCCGTCTGACATTTTGAAATCCGGTCGGGCCGGCCGGATAACCATCTATGGCGAATACAAAGCTGGTTACCGGCCCGGCCTGAAATTTTAAAACCCAGGACGGGCCGGGCCGGGATGGCCTGATAACCACCTCTGGTTGGTTTAGTCTACAAACCAGGGTTTGAGTTAAACTTGATTCTTGGTTATTTGTAGCGCACAGGAATAATATATTAGCTCTGTTTTTAGTTTCTAGGGGTAGAAAAGTTAGTCTATTATTTGAGATCTGGTTCCTTCAATTCCTCCCAAAAGAATTAAACAAAAGTCAGAGCTTCGGTACGCCGACTGTTTTTAATATTCGCTTTCAGTCAAATGATATCACTCTACAAAAGTAAACAACCTAACTATAACCAAAATATACTTTCTGCTTTACAATTGTTTAAACAAAAAGTCAATGTTGCTGCTCATTATTTTAGAGTTTTAAGTTTTTTAGTTTAATTCTACGTAGGTGGTAAGGACGGCTCAGAGCAGGGACGAGAAGTTCTCTGGGCTGAGCCGAGTTTTGGGAAATGGGCCCGAACCGGAGACGACATTTTTAAATCGAGCCAGCTCGTTTACAGCTTTGGCTTATTTCCCTGATTGTGCTTGATTCAATATGCTTTCCAACAGTATCATTTGCTCATTATTCTTTGCAGAATTCGCGGGCAAACACCGGTGAACAGATCAGCACGTAATATGATAATAGGCACGCAGTTAGCAAGCAAATCAGCACTGCTTGACGTTTACAAACGGCTGTAAAGTGGGTAGAACGTTGGAAAATTTAAAGCGGAACGGATCGCAAACGCCGTGAGTGAGATATTCAGAAAACACCAAATACCCAAATTGTACCTTAGTTTGATGATTTAAGTGAAAACAAGAATAGGAAAGGCAACCCGGGCCGGCCCTTTCCGAAATTGTCTCTGAACGTTCAGGTGTTAATTACCAGTAGCTATGATTGTATGTTTATATTTTTACTCATTAGAAATGTTCAAATCAGTTTATCAACAGTGCACGTTGGCTCACCCCTAACTCTTGAATTTTTATCTTTGGTTCTGGAATGTTTCATCGGCACCTTTCCCGTCTGTCCACTAGTCCTTTCTAGATGTTTCCGTTTGTCACAAGAGCTATGGTAGCTAAAAAATCAGCTGTAACACATCACTCAAACATTCCAGGACACTCAATCAGATAAAGGAAAGGGTGGAACGATCTATTTATGGAAACATAACTTATAAATGATTACTTAAAAGATAGTTTTCTATAGATTTTATAACAAAATTAATGAAGTGTATTGTTCTTAGGACTTCTTAAATCAGTCGTGTGGTTAACTTTGAAGGACAGTTCAATCCATTAACAAATACCTTTTTCCTTGAGTCATGTATCCACAAAACTAAATACGTTTCTACAAAGTTTCCGCAGTATTCGGGAGGCAGGCGGTATTAAGTAAAAATGAATGTACTTTTCAAGAAAAGGCTCCCAATCCACCGATTTGCTATTCATTATTATGGAGTTGCCTTTTCTCATGAGGATACTGGAAACCTAGCTCTTGGTATAGACTATACTTGTATAAACAGAATGATTATATTCCTTGCCAAATAACTTTGAGCCCTATCGAAACATAAATCACACAATTACTGACAATTCTTCTTGAAATTAGTCTTTGAAAGCTCTGATCTAAAGTTATTTTGGTCAAGCGTTCACTACTTTTGATTAAACTTCAATTAACGTCTAAAACCAGTAATAAACTGTGCAATTAGCTAATAACTTGCTGCATTACAATCCTATTTTCTTTCCCTTTTATCAAAATCGTAAAAATGTATCAAACCTGTGTTATCTTTAAGTAGCATCAGGTGCAAGCACACTTCAAAATAACGGAACTGTGATATGTGAAGCTAAGGCATTGGACCAAACTTCGGTTTTGAATGAGTAAAAAAGGCAAATACTCGTGTCGAATTGAGTAATCCGAGTTCGATGGCTCGGTGGTCAGAAGGTTTCGCTTCATAAGCTAGATATTGATGGATCGAATGTTCAGAACCATATCCTCTGCACTAGAGTTGACCCGTTTTTCCCCAACCCGGTTTTGGGTTGAAACGGGTTTTCGGGTTGAGCTCTAACCCGAATTTCAACCTGGTGCACGTTGTTTCGGGTCGAGTTGCCCAACTCTACTATGCTTTGTTATAGAATTTCCACTTCCCAAAGTACCGTTCTCTCACATATCCAAATCGCTCCAAATATCAGAATATCGTAAGTTGTAGGACAAATAAACTGAAAAAGACAAAACGGGGTACCATCTCCCACCTTATTAAATTTCTCCATAAAGCTAAAGAAAAAGACCAGATTTAAAATTTGAAAAAGGCTAGACCCCTTAAATCAGAGAGTGCTCGGTATATTTTCCATGAAGTTTCAATATCAAAAACTCGTTAGTCATAGATATTTTCGTCTGATAATAACCTCATCGCGTGATACAATTGTTACAACCCTACGCTTACATAGATCTCAATTTTCGATCGTAAACATCGGTTAAACGTTGGAAAATATGAGAAACTCGAGTAATTAAAACTAACGAACCTAGCTGAAAACACATGTGTCTGATGTAATATTTGCTAACAAAAGTGAAAAACAGAAACATATTCGCGATCATATGAATCCACAAGAAAATAATGGTACCCCTAAATAAAAATTGTTCAATTAAGCTGTAATTTCGTTGTGAAACCTAAATTTCGCGGTATTTTAAATTTTCCCATTTTAGAGGCCTCTAAGTCTTCCAAGATATTCTTGTTGTAAGGTATTCTCTCGATTTTGAAAGTGTCAAAGGAAAAGTCGGATTATGACGTCAAACTGGACAGGAACACACTTCCATGAACCCCCAAATACTTCATGTCTAAATATGACTATAAATGACTGACTATACCACTAACTGCGGTGTTTAAAATGTTGAGAAACTGACGAGAAACCAACAATAATTAAAGTTAATGACTAACTCACTATATGTATCTTTATATAGTCAGCGCCGAGAGTAATATTAGAGTGTCACTTGCGTATTTTTAGGATTTTTAACACCGCACCTGCAGGCAAATTGCACCCGCATACTTGCAAAGTACAATATTGAACGGAGAGTAGCCGCCAGATGCTGGCGCGGTGCTCGTAAAAGGGGCTCAGACGAGCGTTCAATTCATTACACTCCATCATTACTCTTGGCGCTGACTATAGAAACGAAAACAACTAGTCAATAAGTCATAGTCATGTACAATTTAAGAACCTTCCGGAAAGTATCCTATCCCTATCCTAACTTTAGTTTTGTTCCGGAACTTTACATATAGTCTGTTATACATCCTCCATATTTTCCTTTTTTCACTTTTTCGTTTTTGTTCTTCTCTCAGCTGTTCTTTTACACGCTCAAAGTGTAAACTGAACGATCACGATGAGCAAAGCAGTGGGAGAAATGAGATTTAGTATGGAGAAACTAAAATAGTACAGAAATAGATTGTAAACTATAGGAAATAGTTGTTTATATAACGTTTCAATAATAGGACTGAGGATAGATGCTTTGCTTAATAGTATAATCGATGAGAATTACTAAAAACTATTAAAGAATCTACCAGGAGCTTACAAGATTTTCTGGACAGCAGCATGTCGCTTATAACGAACAACTCCCTGAGAGGAAATTGGAAACTTGACAGCATATCTTTATGTAGTGTTTCGTTTATGTTTATTAAGAACTTATCCCATACTTGGTGCACCCGAAGATTCAATGTTAGAAAGGAGCCCCATCAGCTCAGAAGATTCCAGAATGAATGGCCCCAAGAAATCCACAGTTATTATGTGATTTTGCGATTACAGGAAAATAAATCACTTTTAAATTACTTTATGTAGATTAACAGAAAATTTTGTTGCTTCATCAGCTATACAACTTTTAACACATTTGAACTGTTTGGTTTGCCCCAATAATCAATAAGGGTTTATTTTGTAAAATGAAAAACCCAGTCCCTTCCCCCCAAAATAATTCCCTAACCATGCAATTAATATTCATTTATTTTAGAAATTCTACGAATTTCGTCTGAATTATGTATTTTCTCGGGTGACAACTCATCAAAACATTACATTATTTCCACGGAGAAATCATTTGTTATTGTGCAAAATGCCGTTTTACGATGATTCAGACAAAAGCCGATTAGTAATAGTCGATAGACTGACGGAACGAATGCCCTAACGAATTCCAAAGATATTTGCGAGAACATCATTATGTTGTTTTTTATCGGAAAACAAGAAGCCTAACGCTTTTTCGTGCAGAAATATACGAATTTGTATAGTTTGTTGCAAGCGCCATTTTTTCAGTACAGTGTCCTAGAGATAGCCGCTGTCAGATTAAAATGAACTTTTTTTTAGATGAATCACTTTTGTCTAGAAGCTCACTCATGGAGTATCGTACAGGAATTAGATAAATGGCAACCGAAAGAACGTTTTAAACTATTTTATATTTTCCCCGGATCCTTCAGTTCAGTTTAGGTCGAGAACGATTGGAAACATACAATTTCTTCTAATCTGTGTTACGAACTATGTTTCCAGCGCCCTATCCTAGAGATAGGCGCTGTTAAGTAAAAAGTATGCACTTTGGGAGATGAGACTCCTAATCCACAGATATTCCACTCATTTTTATAACTGCGCACAAGGAAACTAGATACATGTGAAACTAATCATACTTTTATAACAAAGTTGTATTTGTTTCCGGTAATAATGCTCGGATTATTCAGCTTAATTTCTGCGATAAAAAGATTGAAACCGGCTCGGCTCAATTAAGCTTGAGCACCCAGCCCAAATATCATCCGAACCATAACGAAATCCCAGATTTACAAAAGAGAGCCACATCTTAACTTCTTTAAAAGATAAATTCATCATCCACTATCACTTTTTCTATTTGGGTACACCTGTCCGTAACCCGCTCATCTAGCCGCTATTTACTATGTTGATCACAAGTGTTGCAAGTGCGGTGTGACACAAAGTGGGCGGTCTCTATGGCACATTTGGCCAGATTCCAGAACACCCAGTGCGAAAATCAGCAGTATGGGAATCATATGATCAAGAAGAAGTGGTGGCATAGACAGAAAAGTACGATTAAACAATGGTAAATAGGATGAAAATAGATGATGGGTACATATGATGAGGAAGTGTTACTAAAATAAATGGGCAAACCGGGAAAAATACGACCACCCTGACTGTAAAATTTGTAGCTTTTAGAAAAGTTACCGAACAAGTGGACAAATGAAGATTCTTTGAAAAAAGTTAGCATTCATTTTAGACTTAAAGTTACCTTACTACCGAAGGCTTATAGCCTAACCCCGTTTGGCTCCAAGTATTTGAAAATACTATAGAATATGATCAATTTAAAAACTTTCAATCAGATTCCCGTATTGTTCTACACAGCATATTACAGTTTGGGGGGTTTTCAGACTAAGCTCCACATTATATACTGGAGATTCGTTTGCAAATAATTTTACTGTTCTTAACACATGTTTATTTTTATCCTGCAATCGCGATGTATCTCAGGTTTACTTAAATACTCAAATCCCCCAAAAACTTCCACTGAACTTATTTCCAAACTGTTGCTACAATTATGTTCGATAACTATCGGGTTATCCCATAACACACGGGGCGTTCCCTCAACCACAAGACAATCATATGACGGCATTAAACTGTCTCTCATCAGGAATTCGTAATAAAAACTGGTGCAATAGATAAATATATAAACTATATTGTGAAATTATTATTCTTTTGGAGGGAAAAGAAATTGAGACGAAAGTGACGGAAAGGGTTGGCTCCTGTTGGGGGCAGGAATGGGTCGGCGGGGTTCAAAATTTCTCGGCCCAAGCCGATTTCTGAAAATCCGGATCGGCCCGTGAAATCCCATCCGGAACTCCGTTTCAGCATCACGTTCTACTTAATTGTGTTGACTTTCACATTTTGGTAAATATACTCGGGAAACTGGGTTGTGGATTTTTACCTACAAGATCGGTATAGTTAGAGCTCGGGGCTCCTAGTTCTTAAGATTGGTAACAAAACCGAAAGCTTCGGTAGCTCAGTGGATAAAGCACCTGTCCAACAGTCTGTCTAAGCGGAAAGTCGTTAGTTCGACCGTTGCCTGATGTATTTTTGCGGAATCTTTCCTCCTTATCGGGATATTATGTTGAACAATATTCCACACAAGTTTCAATGAATCTCACATAATGTTCGAACTACAAAGCCACAAAATATTTCTCAACCTAAAAATAAACACTTAATTGGAACCATAGATCATGGATTGTGTATTTTACGAGGCGCCGGTGCACCGGGTGGGTGGTCGGACGTAGACCTAGAGTAGAATCATATGATCACGGCCAGCCACCTTAAAACATACGAAAACAAGAAAAGTAGTAGAATGAGGAAACTGAACAAGGTATTGATTTGAAGATAAATATAGCCAGTACAAAGGAATTTAGATGGAACTAGTTTTACCAATAACAGTGTCATAAGTTACTGAATCGAACAGTACTCTTGTGATATTTGGTAGGAATAATATGCCATATTTAGAAGGATAATAATAAAAATGTTTGAAATTATTACGGTACCATTGCAATTAGGTTATAGAAATGCGTATTCATTTTAAAATTTAGCTTATTTTTCACCGGAACGGCTCATACTAATTATTGCAACAAAATCAGTTGCACAGATCGAGCTGTGATTTTTCCAATATTATGAATATATTCCATCTCAACACCAGCGGGGCGCAGTGTTGTGAAAAATGAATGTAAAACTCCAAAAGTTTTACTCCAAAACTCCAAAAAAACTCCAAAACGTGCGTTTACTCCAAAAGTACATTCATTTTGGATAACAAAGCGCCCCACTCGGAGACCGCGCTGAAAACCTAGGTCTCTTCAGATGGACTATATTAAATGAATTCAAAAGAATCCAGGGTATTACTATTCGAATTTGTTGTGTCCCCTTTTTCTAGACCGCGGTCTGCCGTGAAACATTCTATTCAACATTCTTCAACCTGCTGTAGACTTCATACAAAACTCGGGAGTCTGGCTTAACATCTGCTAACGCTAATTGAACTCTGGACTATTTACAAAAAACACCGTTCATTTCCACCCGAGTGTTCCTTTATTATCTTTGTGTTTGCTGATTGTTTCCGTCGTTCAAGTGGAAGAGACGCCTAGATGACGCCGGGTGGGAATTTGTAATCGAAAAATTGAGTAATTTCAAACTATAAAAAAGGGGTGTTTACCGACTTGAGCAAACTTGGCCCGTGGCCCGGCCCGCCAATACTCCATTTTGTATATTTTCTCGTATCGTTCGTACCTACGGCTTTATAGATGATAACAATTGCAAGATATTGTTCTCAATAAATAATAGAAAGACTCATCTAAAACTTCTTTTGCGTCTGATATTTGGTACTGGACATGTTTTTCGTTTAAGTTCAAAGAGTTCCACTAGTCTACGGTCCAAACATATTTGAAAAGTTAGCCTGGGTCGATCCATTTGTATTACTGGCAGAGGAGTTTGTCTATGAATATGAACCGCCTCTAACTTCTTCCTGACTGGGCTCTCGCGGACTATAAAAACATAGAACAGAAGGCCAACACATGTGGCAAGCCTGACAATTATCATGCAATATAACAGAAAGAATAGGAAAAGTTTAGAGATAAAATGAAGTAAAAGAAAGGAATATGAACAGAATAGTGGGCATCAAAGTTTGAACGTATCGGTAGAAAGCTTACATAGAAGTGACCAGGCTAAAACCGAACACGAAGATATTTTGAAAGTAATTGCAAAATTTATCAGTTCCAAAGAGCTGTTTTTTGGGAGTCGTAAAACCCAAATTAACTGTAGGTGGTATAATATAGTCATCGCCGATAGTAATAATGGAGAGTCGCTTGCGGAACAGAGAGTAGCCGCCATGTGCTGGCGCTGTGCTCGCAAAAAGGGCTCAGACGAGCATTGAATTCTGTACACTCCATTATTACTCTTGGCCCTGACTATAACTATGTTAATAATATTTGTATTTCCGACCCCTTTTTCTCCAAATCAAAAAGTCGGGTGTTTTACGACTTGCTGGTCATCTCTTCCAGCACATTTGAATATGGTTCAGGAGTAATTTGAATTTTTAGTTTAGGTTTCTGCCGCAAAGCCCAAAAACTGACAAACTATAGATTCTCAAATAAGTTTAACGTTTTATTGTGTTGCTATAGGTTCCAAACATCAGTACGAGTTCCATAACAGTTGGTGCTAGTAACATTAGAAGTTTGGCGCCCCCTTGACAAGGTGAATGCTTAAACTTGCGCTCCAAAGACAAAATCTCTCTCGTGCTCTCTTTGCAGAACGAAAAAACATGTGGCTGATATCCGGTCGAGTTTAACCGACTGCACAGCAGACTATGCAAAAACCGATAAAACATATATTTAGCCGATTTTTGTTAATAACTTTAAAAATGGGATTTCATGAATTCATATTTTTTATAAAGAAGTATATGGTTACATTGCGAGACCTAGACCACCTGGTTATTTAATGATGCAAAGTTTCCAATTAAGTGCTCATATGTGCTCGATACTTATTTTTTGCTTATAAGATATTCCTCCGTTAAAACTTATCATAATCCCAGTATTCTAATCTATCCTCACTTTTTATCCACAGCAGCAATTGGTTTGCAATAACTTGCGCGAGAATTTATGTCATTGCGCAGATTTGGTACATTGCGCTTTCAGAATTCATTGGCGCAAAAACGGTGATGGGCACTTTTTAGGTGTCAGGCAGGAATTGTATGTGATGGTCACGAGGGAATTGGTTATGAGATTTTAAAAATGTTAAGTTCAGTATTAAAAGATTGGACTGATGCTTTTAAAAGCTAAACTAAAAAAACAATTACTATAGTCTGAATCAAGAGCTAGCCAGGGCTGGGAAAAGGACGGCCCGGCCGGCACTGTCTATTTAACACTTTTTAGCGGATATTTTCAAAAAAGTTAGGTTTCAGTGCTATTTTGGGTATTAACAATAAAGAGAGCAACAATCTTTACCTATTTATGTTTATGAATACTATTATAAAAATATTAACCTAAATCAGTCGATGACTTTTTGAATTGTTTTTATATTTAAGAAAAGTCGAAAGGTTCTTAAATTTTCGGCCCCGGCCCGTGATCCCAGCTCTGTAGCCAGCTATCAGCGCAGTCTGCTGGGAAGTAGCCGTATTAGATCGGTAATTGAGAGCCTTTAATTCAAAAGTACATATATTACATCTATAATACTTCTTTAACTGATTTCCTAACTTTAGAATCATTCTAATTCCGAAAGAAAGCTATTCGATGTTTCCCATAGCTCAGTCTAAGTTTTTATATTTATTTTCGGCACGAGATATCTCATAATCGACAGACATCTGGTAGTAAGAGGCCCGAATAACCATAGCGACACCTCGTAAAGCTGCAAAGTGTAAAGCAAGAAGCGCCCGTGCAGGCAAAGTTTATTCGAATAACTTTGGGGGAAAGAAATATAAATAAAAAGATGGATTTGAGTGTCTAACCCATTTTACTATAGAATTTTTCAAGGATTTCCAGCAAAGTGTGGAGAGAAACGCTTTCAGTTTAATGATTGTAATTTTTAAGAAGTTCTCTCGATATACCGATTTTCTCTTCCTTTTTATATAACATCGTTTATCCCAAGGATGCTGCGCCGCAAACTTTTCTCTGGCTTTCGTAAGAAACTAAGTCCGCTGTATTCAAATTTATGAAAGTTTTAATCCTAACTAGTAGTTAGTAACTACATGCTACCTGTCAGGAATCTCATGCGTTCATATGCGAACATCTGTTTACAGACAATCTATTCGTATCTTTTTCACGCCGTCTTTTGCTATGGCACGTTCAAGTGGACTGCGAACGTAATCACAGAGAGAGAGAGAGAGGTTTGCAGTTATTCGCATAGGTTTGAAGTACCGGTGGAAAACTGTCGCTAGAGTTAAATATCTCAGCTGATTGCCAGCTATTGGCAAGGATATCAACGGTTTTGAGCAAATAAAACGCAACGATTGGATTTGAACGTGAGGGCGTTCTTATATTATACAATCAGTAAATCAAAACCGACAATGTGTAGCATGAGAAAGTTTGGACTAAAAAAATGCCAATACTGACGTTAAGAGGATGCTTTTTACCTAAAGTGTACTTTAACGGATGTTGATAAAAAAATTCTGGTCTCAGGAACAAGGTTTTACTTCAACCTAAGGCTGGGAATTGCAGTCAGAATTTTTACAGCCCTGCTTGAAACAACGCTTTTTCAAGTACTTGAAAGAGGAGCTGAGTTTATGTTCTCAGTAGGTTACTAGTTCTTCGGGCTCTTACATTCCTACTAGCTACATACTTTTTCTGGCAACTTCAATTTCTTTCCAGACCACCCAAGTTGTTTCCGCTCTCCCAGTTAATTAAGTGCCGAATCTTGTTTTCCTTTATTTCGGGAAGGACGACCGGAAAAGGTGCTGGGAGGTGACTTTTTGGGAGTTTTGGGTAAAATGGAGTTTTCTTCAACTAAGAGTCGTGGTCCCTAGTTCAAACAATTTTTGAAAGTCTATTCTTACAACGTTATCTAAATATAGTCAAAACAAGCTACAATTCACTGATTTAATAGGGTTTCTCGGTCAACTCAGTATGAAGTACAAAATGAAATGGTGCATATGCTAGCTTACATATAGTTACCAAGAGTAATAATGGAGTGTTAGAAATAATCTCATCCAAAATAGTTCTGAAAGTATTCGAAAACCGAAAATATACCCAAAATATCCTTAAAATGCGCAAATAACACTCCATTATTCCTCTTGATTCCGACTATACCAGCCACCTATAAAAGTTACTTTAGGTTCACACTCCCCCATTAACATTTTAAAACTCCATAATTAGTCCTTCAATCTGGAAAAGTCAATTACATACGCGACAAATGCTGAAAAGTGCGTCACTGGTGACTGCGAAAAAAGGGCGCCGTTAACAAAAACGCGTATTTGCATCATTGATTTGCGACATTTGCTGAACCAAAGCTGCTAAAATACATAATTATTAGTCTGTCTGCTGGTTTATTTCGAAATAGTCTCCGAATAATCCGCTTGGGAATCTGCAAAATCGGGTTGGTAGAGTTCGTTCGGTTTTGAAATTGAACAGTGAACATGGAATAGTTAGTAGTGTATAGATATTAAATACAACGTTATATCACTCGAGTTCCAGTTCAAATTAGAGTATATCTTTAGCCGGGACAGTTTAATACATGTGGCCCGGAATCGGATTTTTTCGACCTCGAGAACTACGGGGGTTCAACCTTTGAATATCTCTTGTAGCTGGGTTGGTCTAAAACTCAAAATTATGCATGCTCTCAGATTTTGTGGGCAAGAATCAGGTTTAATTAAGCGTGATCGCCAACACACTCTGGAGAAAAAGAGGTCCGGGTTTATACTTAAGAAACATATTCAATTATACCCCGGAACAAGTGTGTTTTTTACAGAGAAAGACTAAAAGTACTTAAGTACATCCCAACTCTAAAGTTACTAGTAATTGATACAAATTTTAGAAGACTATCATCCATAAAACTGTATAAACACTGTAAAACTGTCCATCATCCATATAAACACTGTAAAGACTGAATTTCGTCCACCCTCGTCGTGTCTCCGCTACCTCTTAGGTTCCGATTCACTTTGCCCCTCGAACACCCACGGTCTTTTCGCTCCGGGGCCCTCCTGTGGCTGAGTTCTATTCCCTCTAAAATAACCAAGTAGAATCTGACTGTCTATTCCCCCCATCGCTAGAATGGCACGTGTCAGATGTGGGCGCGTGAGTCGGTCTCCAGCTAGGCTCCACCCCGTCGGCAAACTCCGCCCACTTTTCCTGCCGACCCTAGGAAGACCGCCCTAGTCTTCATCAATTCAACTGAAAATGTCCGATCAAGTAGCCGCCCCAGAAACCACAGTCCCCGCTGCCGAGCAGCCACAAGTTGAGGTAAGCAACACGAACTGAAAAATAATTTTTTAAGCGAACTGCCGACTTTCCATCAAACCAGGGTCTACAATTGAAAAGTTTACGCAATTAAATCGAGTCTAACAGTCTTTGAGCTTTCTTTATTGAACTATCCCAGACCTATATGAAAGATTTGACAATTTTACAAAGTTTCATACAGCTTCTTCTAGAATGTTTCTGAATTTACCTAACATTCATAACTTTAGATACCATTTTGACTATTTGCTACAGTTTGGTTTAAAGTTTTTGAAGTTGCCCATACAACCATCTATTTATTAAAATGTTGAATTCTCTCACGTTTCATAGTGGCAGACACAGTTTTATAAAGACTCTTTAAATTATTTTCAAGCATCACCAGTTTGTAACGTGAAGTTTTCTTTAAATTTGAAATTTTTTGTTGCCCCCTGCCTGGTTGACAATAACCAACCTGAGCAAACCTACAGCAAACAGATACAGCTAATAAGATACTTGATTCGAAGCTAAACTAAATCTAATCACGTACAGCTTGTGCATCATGATTTCGATAACTACATTGAAAAATGCTCCCTTTTAAACTTACAAATCATTATTAAAGTTTTAAAAGACTAGATAAACTGAGAGAACTTTAAAAGATAGCCGAACCCTCCCCCACACTTGATCAAGCAACACCTTTGAGTTGTGGGCGTGGCGAGTTCCGGATGTCACAGCAGCTCCTTTTGTTTATTGATTTTATATGTTACTCTCAGATAAAAACGATTTTTGTTAGTCGAACTTCCGTTAAGATGCTTGCCGCTCTTACTATTATGAATAACCGTGTTCAGTTTACTGTAGGTTCCCAAATCGCAACCAGCTTCCTCGTTTTGCTTTAATCATCAAGCTTATTTCACAGTTGAACAATTTAATAATCACTGTTTGTTTTATATTTCTTGTTAAACATTGCTAATTCATAATTTAAACAATAGCTTTCTACGTTTTCTAATTATTTAATAGGCTTAATAATATGTGTGTTTACTCGAAAAGTGAACAATTATTAGGGCAGTCATGGTTAGGGTAAGCATTCGCTGAGGTTTAACAATGCTAAAGCGGTAAAATGCTTCTCATAATTTATCTATAAATTGGTAAACTGGGAGCTGTATTCTGTTTATCTTACTTCACCGTACCATTTGCCCAGCCTAGCCCTGTTCAATAATCAGAGCTGATTATCCGGCCGGCCCGACCTGACCTCCAAAATTTCATTCCGGGCCGGGCCGGATATTCTGCTCTGTTAATAATCATATGTCAGTTAGAAACCTGATAATTTCTTCAGAGAAAACGCATTTTTGATTTTGTAGAATTGCTGCCTCTTAAAAATAAGGCTGGTGTACTGTAAAAAAACACATGCACTACCATCTATCAAACCGGAAATCGGTCTATTTTAATGAACAATTTTCGAGTTCAGCCTGACCTAGTAAACCATATATGTAAACGTATTATACCACTTGGCTTGCAACACTTCAATACAGTACTTCATCTTCAGGCTACAGTAGAAGCTGCCCCTGTCGCTGAAGCCGCACCCGCAGAGGCTGCCCCAGCCGAGCCCGCTGCCGTTGTCGCCGAAGCCCCAGTAGTCGAAGCTGCCCCAGCTGCAGAGCCAGTAGCTGAAGCAGCTCCAGAGACTGCCCCAGAAGCCCCAGTAGCCGAATCATCCGATGCCGCTCCCGCTGAAGTTGCCGAAGCTGCACCAGCTGAGGCCCCAGTCGCCGCCGAAACCGCCGCTGAGGAACCTGTAGCCGTATCTGCCGAAGCTCCAGTTGTGGAAGCTGCTCCAGAGGCCGCCGCTGAGTCCGCCGAAGCTCCAGCTGCCGAACCATTAGCCGAAGCCGCTGTTGAAGTTACTGAAGCTGTTTCAGCTGAAGCACCAGCCGCAGAACCAGTGGCTGAAACTGCCTCAGAAGCCGTTCCAGAGGCCCCAGTTGCTGAATCTTCAGAATCTGCTCCAGCTGAGCCTGCCGCCGAAGTTGTGGAAGCTCCAGCTGCTGAATCCGCTCCAGAAGCTGTCTCAGAAGCTCCAGTCGCCGAATCCTCCGAAGCCGCACCCGCTGAAGTCGCCGATGCTGCTCCAGAAGCTACAGCCGCTGACTCCTCCGACGCCGCACCCGCTGAAGTCGCCGAAGCACCCGTTGCCGAATCTTCCGAAGCTGCTCCAGAAGCTGTTTCAGAGGCTCCAGTCGCTGAATCCTCCGACGCCGCACCCGCTGATGTCGCCGAATCCGCTCCAGAAGCTGTTCCAGAGGCTCCATCCACTGAATCCTCTGAAGCCGCTCCCGCCGAAGTCGCCGAAGCTCCCGTTGCCGAATCCTCCGAAGCTGCCCCAGAGGCTCCAGTCGCTGAATCTTCCGAAGCCGCACCCGCCGAAGTTTCCGAAGCTCCAGTAGCTGCTGAAACCCCAGTCGCTGAAGTTGCCCCAGTAGTTGAAGAGGAATGCCAAAAGGTGAGTGAAAAAGGGTAGTTAACGCATTCTAGAATTTCTTCACTCGAAATGATTTTGCTTATCACTCAGTATCATCTAAATTGTTTCCCGTTTAGGTAGAAGCTGTTACCACCGAAGCAGCCCCAGCTGAAGCCGCAAATGACAGCGAATACGAGGAAGACCCAGAAGACCCAACCAAGAAGATCAAGAAGCAGAAGAAGTCCGTAGAAGGTTAGTATGTGACTATAACCTCTAGTATCACTTTGAGCCCAACGTAATAACTCTAGACTAATTATGAGACGACTAGGAAAATAATGTTAAACACGGTTCCAATTTATAAGAGTAGCTTGAGCGATGCATCGAGGGTTCCAGCTCCCAAGAGTTAAGGAGTATTCAAACTTATAAAGATAGTCGTTTACAAGGTAAAATAAATATTGTAGTAGATAGTGAAGAAGACGAATCAGAAGTAATAATTCGCCCGCGTAGGTTCCACATACGCATTATAATGAAAGGTACCGAAACATTTTGTGATGATTCGTCCAATTCCCTGCCTGCGTGAGATTATTGTCAAATTTTGAGTGATTTTATTTCCCAAAGGTTGGCGAGTGATCCCTCTGTGAAGCGAGTGCAACACCAGCAAAATTGCTCAAAAACGTGTGTACTTTCAGAAGCCGCTCCAGCTGCTGCCGAAGCCGCACCCGAAGCACCAGCTGCTGAAGCCGCACCCGCCGAGGTTGCTGCTGAAGCCCCAGTAACCGAAGCCGCTCCAGAAGCACCTGCTGCTGAAGCCGCCCCAGAAGCTGCTGCGTCCACTGAATCTCCTGTGGCCGAAGCGGAGTCCGCACCCGAAGCCGAAGCCGTCCAAGCCGAAGCCCCAGTGACCGAGTCTGCCCCAGAAGCTGCTCCTGAAGCCGTTGCTGAAACTCCAGCTGCCGAATCTGCTGAGGCACCAGCCGCTGAAGCCGCTCCAGCAGAAGTAGCACCAGAAGCTTCATCAGTAGAATCAGCAGAAGCCGCTCCAGCTGCTGAGGCCGCACCTGAATCTGCTCCAGAAGCGGTCGCTGAAGCTCCTGTTGTCGAGGCCGCCCCAGAAGCTCCAGCCGCTGAAACTGAAGCCGCCCCAGCCGAATCTACAGATGCTGCCGCCGAAGCCGTTCCAGAAGTCACAGCTGTTGAAGCCCCAGTAGTTGAAACTGCCGAAGCACCAGCAGCCGAAGCTGTTCCTGAATCTCCAGTTGAAACCGCTGAGGCTCCAGCCGCCGAAGCCGTTGAAGTTGCTCCAGAAGTCGCACCAGAAGCCCCAGTTGCCGAAGTAAACGAAGTACGTTTGTTAAGTCGGCTGCAAATATGATAACCTTTTTTCAGGCTCAAACTGCAGTTGAAGAGAAGGTACCAGTCATTGCCGAGCCAGCCGCCGCTTCCTAAATTGAATCCACCTACACCTACTAAAGCTACAACATACATTTCAAGGTTTTCATTCATATCCTTACGGATAGTATTTCGCTAGTCTAAATCTTTTCAACTCTACTTAAATTTACAAAACTATGGTTATTGCATTACAACAATTGGGTTCAAAACCTTCTTTCTAATATTGACAGTTGCCTTTTAAAGACAACGTCATCGCCTAATTACGCAACCGAGAGTACGTACGAGTATTCGTTGACAGATTGTGTTTCTTCTCTATTTGTATTACTTACCCTTTCCCGTTTAACAGACTCTGGTAAATTGGACGGGCCCGGTATTTTGCGGGTCCCAGTTAGTCCAAGGAGTGCTCTTTATGCCGTACCATTTCTTCTTTTCTCAGCCTTTCTTTCTACGCTGCATTCGCATATGGTCCCACCCCGGTAACAATGTGTATAAACGTGTGTTTAAATGTGTATATAGCAGTATCCTATTATTCTTTTCGTCCTTCTAATTCAGCTATACTTGAATGTCAATTTAACATGCAGTTTTAATGTTTATAGAATGATTTTATATTTAATAAAGATTAAACCTAAGCATCATATAAATACAAGGAAACATCAACTGTTTAATGGAATATCCGTCGCTTTCCAGCTCTCAGCAGTCACTCATGTCATTTTATATTACACGAAAATATATCACTAGAAAATATATAAAAGGTACATGTCAGGTATTCGTCCACACAGTATTTATCCATCGTATCAGCGGATAAAAACCTGTAGGGAACGGCGAATTGTTCAGTGGGACTCCCAAAAATCGAACAAAGGGAGAACTCTCAAAAAAGTAACTATTTTGAAGGTGATAGAGAAAGTCGGAGTTCAGAGGTTCTGTTTTTATAGGAGTTTCCGTTCAATAGGCCTGTGAAAGTTGCAGCAGGTTTGTGAATCCAAATTCAGCTAAAACAGCATGATGAAGACCCTACAAAAGACAAGCGGATTATCTAATCTGAGCTCACAATTGAATAGGAGCCTTCACTCAATTGTTTCTATTCGAAAGAAAGAACCACCGCTTGCCCAGCTTAAGAAATGAAATCCGAGAGTATCAAATTTCGCGTCAAATCCGATTCAACAAATATGACAGGAGCACTTCCATATAATTAGAGAAGCAAACAACTGAAATGACAGTATTTGCCAGAATATATCTGTAACAAGTAGCTAACAAAATTGTATCACTTCTACTGACAATTAGAGGTTGCGCAATGCCCCATTGTTTCGGCATTAACCGATTATATATGTACGTATACGTACAAATTCCAGCTGGTGATCAGCGAATCGCAGTTAGCGATCACTCTTAGTCTTAATAGTAGGCACTGAAAATGCACAGAAAACAATAACCAAATAAACACCTACGCTTGTGGCATTAATAATTTATTTGTTGACAACAAGTTTAAACAATTACATCATCAAACATAAAACAGCTATTAGACCAATAATAAACACATAATTCTACAAAGATGATAGTGATAGTCGTTAACGGATAAAATTAAAGATACAATTCGTTCACAACTATCATATCTAACAAACAAAACAAAATCATTCACAAGAAGGAGCTCAGTAGCCAAAGTCTGAGCAATACGGGGAATGCAAAGAACCGGAAAAATTCCTTGCTCGAGAAAAACCTCGAAATAAATTACAATAAAGTTTAAATAAAACAATCAGTGAGTATAAATGTAGCGTAACACCAGGTATGCACGGAACAGTTCACATGAGATATCTATTGCACCAGAAAAGAAATAAAAACTGCGAAACTATTAGAAGGTAACTTCGGCGGGGAACGATGAAAGTCTCTCCGCAGGAATCTATTTCAATTCTGATACAGCTCTACTATTTGAGTATTTTGAGAGAGAGGAAAGAGCGCTGGCTAGAGACTAACAAGTACTCACGCCATTGCAACAACCCGTTCGGCCAGAATACAGTCAAACACGAATTAATCTGAGAATGAAGAAGAAGTTATTACAATAATAGTGAAATTTGGAGAAAAAAAAAGAAATAAAACATTTTACATAGAAGGAGCACGAGACCCTACTTATATGGTTCGAGTCAAATGAAAAATTATGGCTCAAACGTTTAAAACAGAAATTAATACGATGAAGTAATAGAATGTCACAGTGGTAAAGAAAACTTAGGTACAAAAGGTTTCAAGGACGACATTCAGTCAGGTCCTCAATGGATGCATATTCTTGTAAGAAAATGTCATGTTGGTAGAATAAATGACACCATCTTCACGAACCAGCATAATTGGAACCTAAATTAATTAATGAGCAAAGATGGATTAAAAAAGATGTACCTCTAAATCTTCATTCATTATCATACCGCTCACTGTTGAGAACGGAGGAACCATACATGTCACCGTTTCATCTGACCTAAATTATAGAGGCTCAAAATAGCTTCTTTGGTAAACCATACCTCCAAACTGTTTCCACAGGTGTGCTTCCGAACCAGATTTTCAGGTTGGTCTTCAGGTTATAACCAGAAATGGTTACACGTGTGAGTGATTCTGCTCCGGTAATCTCCAAGGCAGTAGCAATTGGCACTGGAGTGATTGAGCGTTGAACAGGACCCATTGCCTCAAAGAAACGATACTCGACCTAAAGCAAAGGATGAAATGGAAGAACGTGAAATAGGGAATTAACCTTATCCGTAGAAATGATCGTCCATGCAGCGCCATCACTAATCTGGTGATGGTGTTGATCAATTGCCGTTGCCTGAGAAAAATAAGACAATTAGTATCATTATGCTGAATTATGATCTTTCTGTGGACGAAAGTAAGCTCCCTACATTGGAATACATGGCTCTCAGAGAATATATCTCGAAAAGAGTCGTATTACCGGAATATGGCTATTATCGCACACCTACACACATTACTATTGCAGGCTATTGTATTAAACTATTCTTCGAGAGCCATTACAGTGCGGAAACTGCAGAATATGTCAGTTGATTCATATAAGTATCAATGAAGCCGTAAAAATATAAGAGAGCGCCACGTTATTCAAACACAAATAACTAATACAATAGTAATATCTTCGAATAGCGCTAGTTTTCAATATAAATGCCTAAGTATTTTATAATGAACGTAACCATCGGAAATTCGGCCAATTAGGCGCGAACACTATGTAGCTACAGTTGCTTTAAATTAATCCTGGAAATCCATGTTTACGCTTTGATAATTAAGTACTGTGAGAAAATACTTATCGCTAATAAGTAGGTCGACCACATCCCATATACTTGCAATTCACACACTGAGAAAATACTAACCTGATGCTGGATTATCTTGTCATGATTCAAGCATAAATAGTTCATATGCTGTCCGACAATCTCGAAAGCGCATTTGTGAAGCTGGGAAACGGGTTCTTCGTTTGTTGATGGATCCAAAATAACATGCTGCTTATCCACCTAAAAGTATTTTTACAATTTGGAAAAATTGGAAATTTATTACTTTGCGGATTCTTAGACGAGGAAGAGCTATTCCAGATACACTATCAATGAGCTTGATAACAGATCCATAATACACAAAACCATCCTTGACACGGAAATTGGACTGTTCGGAATCCAAAGCAGAGTCACTGGTATCATCAACTAAAAAATATTGTGAAATACCAAGTAAATGATGCCTTACTAAGATGAATTGTGAAAGCGCCCCATTTAGTACCGCTGGCATGAAAGCAGTTATTCTCTACGTGGAGATATCTTGTGCTAACTGTCTGAGACCTTAGCCGATTGAACAAAGCAACCTAAATGCACAATGTTAACAAGAAACAATTTAAACTCTCACCTTGGTTCCGGAAGCAATACACAGATATTTACAATCGGTGTTCTTCATACTTTGCTTCTTCTTTGACGGCTTGCTAATAACCTGACAAACACATATTTATAAGCGATAAATATTATAGTTTACTTTGATTCGCTGTGAGAAAAAATGTCCAACATCGATACCGCAGCCATAGAAGAACTGTACAGATAGCTCGAAATACTTTCTCTTGTCCGAGTCGCTAATGTACAATGTTTTCGCAGCGCAGTAGTCCTAGAAATATTCAATGAATCTGGGCCAATTATTAATTTAACCTTTCCGCCTGAAAAATCGAGCTGTTGACGATCTTGCTCAGATTGACCTATACCAATATAGGCACATAGTTCACTGGCGGATTGATCCTAAAATTTTGCTAATTATGATGCGTACTGACGTGTGTGTAGCTTATATAGAGTATTAGTAAAAACCAACCTGCATTCGATCAGCTTCCATTCCGTAGGCACCGAGATTTTCCAGGCCTGCCTGTTTCTGATGAGCCTTGAATCGCTGATATAGTTCATTCACAACAAGTCGCTTCTGTTTCCATCCCTCGCCAGAGAGATAAATGCATGGTGGAGGGCAGAAGAAGCTGTAACAAAATATGGAAGTATATAGCAGATCCCCACATCAAGTAGCACGCGTTTTTCGAATGTCCCTAGTTTCATCAATATATCCCTGCATCTTCCTACTTCGAGCTCATTTGCTATTTACCCGAGTCGGCAAGTGTTTGATTGCGAACGTGAGAAAAAGTACCGTATACCTCCAACTACCCACAACTGGCAGCAGTTGATTATGATCTAACACGAGGTAGCAGCTAATTATCTGTTAAGAACCTACTATACCAACCCTAATGATCTTGCAGGCTAACGTCAATTTCCATGTTTTAGGTTGTGAGTAATCTGAGTGTACAACTTAACATCACAGAATTTCAAAGTTGCAAAGAATCAGGCTAACTCCTTATTATGCGTCCTTTAGACATACGAAATACAATAGCACTCAATTAACGTCATACAATGAACCAATAATGGGCAAGCAGACTGTACGCGCGAAGTGCGCACAAAATATTAGATAATAGGTTGCCAATTAATGCAAATTTGCTAATATCATTTTGTCTAGATCTGGAATCATAGAATTGCTATAAAATTCTAGTGAGAACAATTTTACACAATTCGGCTACCGTAATTTAATTTCCACATTCACACAGATTTCAAAACAGTTCTCAGAAAATATTGTTAACTCCCAACAATAATAACCATTTGGATTACAGTATCTCATTGGATATGTAAAAACAAGACCGGATTTTCCCAGGATAAAAAGGATTCGACAAAACTAAATGTGTTCCAAGCGCCACAGTTAGCAGCAGTTACAAAATGTCTATAATATGCAGATAGGCAGAAATAACCAGGTACGGGAATACTTGTATTCGCGCAAAATTTGTAACCCCACAAATACTACGCTGAACCATTAGCAGCCCTCATACTTAAAGGATTTGCATCAATTAGGTTAAATCTGTGTTTAAGAAGGTCCTGGCAGGAGGAATGAGTGGTTAGTTGATCCCTAAATGTGCCTGCTTGCTAATTGCGACAATATGACAACAAATATGCGGATAAGGATTACATATGTGTTCATAAGCAAGCAAAAATATCAGCTGGCGCACCAGAACAGGACTGGAGATAAAGTTAAAGCTAGCAACAATGAAGAATAATGATTTCCATTTCACCATCGCCATTTTATCGGGGCCTCCAAAAAGCAGAAATGACGAAAACAGTACCGCAAAAAATATTTTTTGAACTGATATTGTAATCGCTCTTAAAAATAGTCCCGTTTCTGGCAGTCCCATTTTATTTCTCTCACACAAAAAAACACTTTTTTACTAGGAGCACAGCATGCAACAATATACGCATTAATTCAATACATGACCATCTCAGACAGGTGACCAAATATAAGCAGGTTGCGCACGTTTGCAACAAACATACGGATTAGTTAGACAATAAATCGCGCACTTATTAGCTTCTATGATTTGCCGATCACCATTAGCAGACAGGTGGTTGTCAGGTCCAAATGAAGTTTTCGATATACTATTTTGCAACAAAGAAATATTGGTAAGGAGGTACACTTTTCTATTTTGCTGCTAATTACCGTATCCCAGTAACATGACCCACGCATGTGAGGAAGATTAATTCAAACTAAGCAATCCATATAACTATGGAATAGAAGTGCATGTCAATTAACAACATATGATGCGAACGATCCGCGGTGCAACAAACATACCGTTTTTCATTTCCATAAGATTTCTGAGCAACCTTTGCATGGAAGATTGTGATGACCGAATCACATTCAGCGCGGCGACTCAGATACTCGCTCATTTTCTCCCTAAAAAGAGTAATTAGCCTAAATTCAAAAAAGGTGATAACTTACGGTGTGAGTTGAGCGTTTGCTCTATCATTTATGAAGAGATGCATGGGGAAGGATGGCTGGCTGAGTGGATATGATTGCGCGATATTGAAACCAACATTGGGATCCGGAAAGGATGATGATGGAAGCGACACATTGTAGAAGGAAGGATCTGAAAGTAAATAATAATATAGCTGTAATGAATGAAATCGATCTTTGTCATTTTTAATATTGTAAACTCGATTACAAATGATGCAGGAGATTGGCATATTTACAAATTATGATGCGAAAAATTAGAAGAACGTTCGTTTAGAAAGTAATAAAGAAAGAAATAAAACAATTAGGAAAAACAAATCGAACGTGCGCAACGTACCAATGGCAGAAGGAGAAAGGGGACTCTGTCCGTATAAAAAGTGTCTAGGAACGGCCGTGGCAGCGGCCATATGAGTTCCTTGAAAATTATGAAACTGTTGATTAAAAGAGGACCACATATCGACTGGAGCCATTGATTGAGGAGCATAATAATAGTGGCCAGCAGATACGGCATGAGAGAGGTCGTGAACTCCAATAGGGTAAGAAGCTAACGATCGTGCTGCCATAGCAGCGGCTTCTTCGGCAGCGGCCGCAGCTGCAAGTGCCGGAGAACAGTAATCTCCAGAAAGAGGACTGGAGATGTCACCACCATTCCCAATGTCAGCAGAAGTGCTGTTGGTGAGAGGAGGAGCCGTCGGCGTTGGATAATCCATGGCGGGAATCTTCCCTCTATATGTGTGTCCTGAGTGTGGGATGGGAAAGAATCGAGAAGAGCTCCACGGCTAGCTGTCACTTCGGATCAAACTGTGGGAGAGTTCCCAGTATGCGCCGTCTTTGGGGCTGGTAGGAGCTCCGGGGGCGGAGCTATCCCCGAACAACCAATAATCGCCAAACGACTGCCACCAGTGCCGCCCTATATACGGTAGAGAGGAAATTCAATATAATATTCGAACCAATCGAGGCGTCAAAATGAATAGCAAAGACACCTTAGGGGAGTGAATTTACAGAGGTATTCCAGTGAACTATTCAAGAAGAAAATCCAAATACAAAACGACATTAATATTAGCAGCTAAATTATCCCTATTTTTGCATGATATGTTTTCCGTTCGTAAATGATATGATTTGAGATGGCCGAGTTGTATAGGAGCAAAATATATTCATGAAAGAAAATATTAAATTCGGAATCAAAAGAAATTATACAAGACAGGAACCATATTCCTGAAGAAAAATTAGTCGAACAAAACGCATTTTTCGTCCACACTTAAATTATTCAATCAACTTTGAAAATCACTTTGTAAGGAAACATTTGGTTGTCTAACAGTAGATACACTTATGTTTGCCAAGTGGATAATATGCTGCCAGCTGATCATCCTTACTCGTCTTGTATGACCCTGTGAATGACATAACCAGCAACCAGCACAATTAGAGACATAAGTAATTGAATACGGAAGGAATATTTAATAACCTAACAAATATGTGCTAACCGGAAATTCAGCGCATTTGCAAAACAGAACGAGCATCTCGAAAGCGACTTATATGAGCAAATTAGTGGCTGGCAATTTGAGTTAAATGGTTGTGACGACCACCAAAAAGGAAAATAGACAGAATAGTGTGTCGTTTACCTTTTCAAGTTTCACTTCTTTGTGGCGCAATGAGTTTCAAAGAGATGGCTGAGTCAATCTACCGTACCACCACCACCACCCCGCGATGCCAATTGTAAGTACAATGAAAAGGCAGCCTTTTTAAATAGTAGATGAATGAGGAAAGCCACGATATAGGGCGCGTATTACAATTAAGAAGGAGAAAGACAATGAATTTGCAAATTTTTATAATCCTTATAATAGACATTCCGGCAACCGATAACTTCCAGTCAACCTAATCGATCAGTTACATGAAGACAATTATTTGACGGTGACACGACATTATGCTTTAGTCATACCCAATAACTTGACGGTAAAACTTATTGTTTGCCAAATGTGTAGAGAAAGTGCATGCAGATATCAAACACTTGCCGCCGCAGTATCGTTACTGTTAATGAGTGGATGAACGGGTAATGCAGACTCTATATGGTCAAGACATGTGCTATAGCCAAGAAAGTTAAATAACTGTTGTGAGAAAGAGGGTGCCGCGGCAGAAATAAAGAGGCAAGTGGTCCCCGCACATAAACACACTCAGCTATGGGAGAATGAACATCGGCTTGCATGCTCTTATAAGCATTTCCGAAATGGTCAAAACTTTAAACGGCTATCAGCCAATTCAGGGAACGATTGCGAAGAACATAATGATGTGATTTGTTATCAGCAAAATATATTCCAACTTGAAGTTATTGCTAAATCCAGTGCAAATGAAGGCGACAACAATAGTTGAATGAAACGCCAAATATTGTGCTTATTTGAAAGATCTAACAAGTAAAGATTAAAATTATAGCAATGATCAACTTCATGAGCAAAAGTATTCCAAATGTCATACCTTCCCAAACGAGATTTTCATAAAATATGCCATCCATTAAATAGGAGAAAATACAGCGGTACTTGGTTAGGCGAAATAGTAATTGTGGTGAGTACTGAAACTATGCTACAAAAATTAGCTGCAAAATGATGGGATTATTTTTCCAGGACTGCACGGCCTTCTTCCTGATACGCAAAATTCCATCGATCAGGGCGCAAACGATTACAAATGACAGCAAATGTGGGGTACCTGCTCATTAGCAAGAAACACTAGAAAATGATAAGAGGACACTCCGTTACCGATCATTTCAAGTCACATCTCACTATTAATATTCCACATACTAGCAATTTTGAAGAAATCTGACGTACTTAGGTAACATAAATGATGTAACATATATGTTTCAACAAAATGCGAAACTAGGATTCTACTTCATAAAGTTAACAAAAGCAAACTGCGAGAGTGAGTTAATTTTGTTTCGGTTATGTTAATGTATGAGTATTGCAGTTTGCAGAAAGGGACAGTGAACAACTCATGTAAAATAAATAGTCGCGACTATTACGACTAGCGCAAAAAGTGTACCACTCGTAGTTAGAATACAGTCTAATATTTTAATCTAATGCAAACTTTGCAACCAAAAATGTATGCTTGAAACGTCAGGCATCGATTAACGTGAGAAACTCAAAAGCTTGGCAGAGGGATCACCAATACGCCTGCCACTACACATGGGATAAAACATAGGGACCGAATATTGACGTGTCAGAAAATCATTCATTCCAGGAGATTCAACAAATGTTTAAATCAGAGGAGCAATGATCATTGAAATTACAGTTGCTCAGAAAGATTTAATGGGTCTTCATAGCCTTATCAAGTGAGCATCCTTGCTAGTCAGACGAAGCAACAAATAACCCAGGTCATAAAATAAATCAGGCCTGGTGTAAAAGTTTGCGGAACATCACCACTATATAAAATGTAAACATTTCGCGGCCGCCATACATTTGCTGATGAAAGGTTTAAAAAACTGAAATTTCATCTGCATATTCAAAAATCTCGGTTGTTCGTCGGACCCACTGGTCGTTATAATTTTACCATTTGGCGGAAAATAGCACAGGTCCGCAATAAATTGAAGAAAAAAAAACCAAGCATTTGCATTCCTCATCCGCTTTGTCGCATAAATATATTGTACACCGTCTGAGGAAGCAGTCCATAATGAATACTGTCTACTATCATGTTTGTAACAATTAGATGACGAGTACTAAGTACGTTTCTATCCTTATCAAGATTATTGCCGCAATCCATCAATTCACGGTCTTGAATATGCTGTAAATTTCACCTGTTGAATTCATGGAGGTATCCGGGGATCGCTTCAGAGGGCTTCCATCAAAATCTTCATTCGACTTCCGCTTCGTCAGTGGAGTTGAAGTGCAATACGAAGATTGGCGAGAAGGGGAAGGCACCTAAACTTATTCAAGTCAATATATAACAAATGCTAAAGAGTAAAGGATAACGTATTATCTTTTACTAGGGTAAAACAAATCAGGTGATCAGGCGATACGATTCCTTTTCGCTGCAATTGAAATATGGATAATTTGTTTAAATCAAAAAATATTCATGAGCTTCGGGGCAAATCCTCATATAGCTGTAGAGCAAAGCAAAGATTATTCCTCGTTACTTATCACGCAGTACAAGTGTTGAATAAATGAAGCAGCAGTATGATGGTCAACATGATAATGAACAGTAGAGCCATTACAGATTAATACCACTTACAGAATTGGTAACAACATTCGACCCGTTGAATTGACTCGTTGAAGGATAAGACACCATCGGCGAATTGCCGTGTGACCGCGTGAACTCCTGGAGCAGCTGAAAAAAGAACTCAAAATATTATGTACTACGGGCCAGACCTTTGATGATTGAAAGAGGTCTCCACCAGCATTCTTCTGAGCTTCCGAAGCGGCCGCTTGGAACGTTTGAAGAGATTGCAGTAACTGTAGCTGAAAAATCCAAATACAATATTAGGAATGCTTCAAAGCAACACAATAAAGCCGATATCTTTTCCGCAAGAACAATACAATACGTCTACTGCAATTGATTATAAACAAATTACCTGATGAAGAAGAGGCTGACTTTGCTGGGACTGTCCGGCTGCGATAGCAGCGGCCATTTGCTGCGGTTCCCACATAATGTTCGGCAGAAATAAATACGACGTATGATTAACTCAAGCCAGCCTATAACAAGAATTGTAGTAATCTGAAGCCACATCACCTATAACAAGAACCAAAGGAAACGAGAATAACCCGCATAACGTGTAAAACGAGTTCTCACGTAAGACAGACAAAACTGGTAAATCAAGAGAATTATGGCTTTAGTTAATATATGCTCGCCAATAATAGGCTGGTATTTTCTCAGAAAATATAAAGCGACACACAAACTATCTAATAAATTTATAAAAAAGCACCATGGTTTAAAAAAATAGAAATTGGCCAGCGATACGCAACGGGCAGGGAACGAAAATATAACGCTCTGTGAAAATTGTTTCTACGCAAAAGTGTGCATTTCGTGTCGATTGGATCCGATCCGTGGATTTCATAAATTTTGTGTTATAACAACTATTGTTTTAATTTTTAAATTTAATGTTCAGAAACTGTTGAATTATTAAATGCTTTACTGAACTATGCAGTGGTTCATTCCTTGCGAAAGGCGTGAAATGTGACAGTTATTGAGAAATACTTTATGAAACTTTAGATGATTTTATATAGGACTATATGAATTTACGAAACATTTTGAATGGACTGTCATCTATGGGAAACAGTTCACACGGCCGGAAAAATGTGTAACATGCATTTATTGATGAAAAGTGAATGATTCAGTGAAATATCAAAACTGCTACGTGAGCATCTTCTCTTGGCGAAGTTTTTCTTTGCTACTCGCAGTAAAAATTTAGGCCGATGCATTTTAGGCCACTTTAGCGACTTGTATATTTATATTTATCCTATTCTTCGAGCATCACACGTTTGATTGAACAGTGTTGCTTTTTCGTTACTCTAAATCATTTGTGGACAATTGCTCTGGGTACATATAGTTATACTCTGTTCGGGGAGGGCAATGCAGAAATATTGTTCCTTAGTTGATCGTATGCGGTTAAGATGAAAGATGTAAAATGGCTGCGACTGAACTAAACTTTCAGCAAACCACGCCCCAAGTTCTGTTTCTCAAAGTTTTTTTTCGGCCAGTTTATGGCTATGGGAACGGCATTACGTTGTAGGGAGGAATTCATTTCGTTATGAGATAAAAGTTAACATCGGATGGTTACGTAGCTCATTATTATAATAATACACCGCTCGTTTTTTGACTTCTATCTGATTGTCGAGAACCAGTAAGTATGCAGAACTCTGTATATATTTGTTAGGGAACGTACGAAGTTTGTACCGACAGAACTGTTTGGCTTTTTGAAAACCCAAACTAAATAATACACTTATTACTGGATGTTTGTTAAGAAATGAAGTGCGGGAAACTGGCAATATCAAAAAAGCATTTCCGTTAATTAGCGGAATGTCACTAGGTGCATGTGATCCAATAAACCTAACACAGTTCCGCAAATAAATGTAAAGGTACATACTATCGTCCTTATACACTGCAAATGAGTATGAAAAATACAATAAAAAAGCATGAAACTATCCAAAATATTCTCGCACATAGAACCAGTTCCGCAGAGGAAGAGCCACTACGTTAGAAAGTAGCAGTAATTAATAAATAAACTAGAACTTCAAAATTAGAATCCAAATTATTTATATAGTAGAAATATATTCTCTTGTTCTTTGGGGACGCGTAGGAATCAAAACAATTTTTGTGTTCGCCTTCGAAATAGTTTTGACAATTCTGTTTTAGCTAGCTATGTTTTCTGTGAGTCCATAAAACAGCAAGATCGCTTAGAAGATACCCGCAGTGGTCGCAGGAATAACCGACATCAGACTTTTCATAATAGTTTTAGCATATTATAAAGAGTTAATAGTGTTACCAAGTAATAATATAATGACATTTCATGAATGCTTTAGTAACAGCTATCAAATGTGCCTAGACATGGGTTTCCGATCAAATACAAAAATCGAACAAAATATGATTATTTACATAAAAGTTAAAACTTTTCTATCACCTGGACATTTTTTATTAGTAAATCGACCGCGCCCAATTCAATGAGAATATCAGATTTTAAAAGTGCCGCTTTTGACGGTACATATTTTACAAAATAACACTTTCATTCAATATTCCATTGTTCACTAAAACTCAGGAGTGTGACTAAACCAAACTAAACACTTGTATATCAACAAATCCAGAAGCAAATCTTAAAGGTATCGATCTTAAAACAACTAGTGAGACCACAATTTTCAGGTCCTGATTGCCACAAACTCCGCCCTTTTGCCCCGGCTATTCCTATAACTCTCTCTCACATTTAAGTTTTTGCGACCGTGAGAACGGGCCGGTTCGCGGCCAGCCCTGCCTTCCCCCCGACCACACATTGTGTTGAAACGACCGTGGGAAAGCTAGGCGTAACCAGAGGGAGTGTAATAAATGTAGATACGCAGATTGACAGTGTTATAAATAGCAGTGGTGGCAGGGAGAGGACAGCGACGACCTCTGTCTAGTATAATCCCCACTGTCTTTCTCAAAGGCAAACGTCTTTTCCCATCGTTATATAATTCCAATGACTATCATTTCACGAAAGAAGTTATTTCGCTGAAAGGAACTGTTTTGTTAGCGGATCTTACCGGTTTCCTGTTCATTAGTCTGTTACAGAACCTAGAATATAGTCTGTATCAAAAGCTAGGTTTCCAGCGCAGTATCTTGGAGAGCGGCGGTTTTATATAAAAGTGATAATACTTTTGAAGAAAAAACCCCAAATCCACCCATTTTTCATTGATACGGACTATAAATTGTCCACAAAGCAGTTCACTTGGGGTAACACATTATGTTCCGTCGTTTATAAAAATCTTTGGGTTTGGAAAGATATGCTCAATTATGAATTGAGGTAAAATTTCAAGTATTTAAAAAAGTTTTTCATTTCCTGAATCGCTCGTTTCATAACACAAGTAGATTTCTTCGCGGCAGGTCTTCGGCCATTCATTCCGGAATCTTCTGAGCAGAGAAGGCTCCGTTCTAACATTCAGTCCTCGGGTGTACGAAAAACATGGGATAAGTAAGCTGCTGGTTTCCCAAGCCTTCTGCAGCTACGGGAAGTCGAACTCACAGCTCAGATCCACACGGATTCAGACATCGCAGTTCTAACCACTCGGCTTAATCACAAATTTCAAGGTTTGATCTCAATTTGAATCAACTTTTCCCCCAGTGTCACATTTCGTGTACTACTTTCTATTCTCAGAGATATCTCACACATTTCTCTTTTTCATGTACATTTTGTGGGATTCCATGTATACTACTTTGTGCTTTTTTTCTCAGAAATTTCAAACGGAACCGGATAAAATCATAGTTTCAGTCCGGAATAGACGATTTCCCGCAAACGGGCCAACTTTTTTTCATCTTTCAAATTCTGACCCAGCCCGTGGGCCTATAAATCATGACAATTTATGTTGCAAACCATATTTACAATAGACAGTATATATAATAAATTATAAATGTAGGTTTATTTAGAACATTATTAGAATTATATGTAACCCGGAATGCCACAAAATAGTATTATATATAATTCATCTTATGTTGATTTGTCTGTTAAATCCGTCGTTCGAATTAGTTTCTGCGAGACTTCCTTGCCTTGCTGAAATATAGGACTAGGTTACATAATTGGGATACTTTTTGCTAAAGTTTATAGTCGGCGGACAAACCATATGCAAGTTAAAGGTCTAAGTACTCAATTTAAAACGCGCATGTCGTTCGTACCGTATACCCTCGCATAAACCTTGGCCACTGACTATAGCTGGTTTAGTGAGTTAGCAGGTCCAATAATTCAAGGATCCCGTATACGGAACTTTAAAGCCTGTTCCGGCCAGTTAGAAATCTAGCCTAACCACCAAACTCTATGTTCTCCACGCTACTTTAACAGTAAGAAATCTCAGACGGTAGAAGCATGATCAACTTTCCATCAAAGCAACTTAGAATTTTGGCCAATGACCCCATTAATGAAATTTAACTTTGCGGCAAGAAGCATTTTTGAAAAGTTCCAGGAATAGAAAGTTCAGTTTTGGGTTACTACACTGTGGCATATTTTGAAGGAACAAGTTGCCTTGTAACTGTCAACTATACCTGTCGTGGTAGTTCCGGGATAGCCCAGCTTCGCCGGCCCCGGTCTCAACTCTACGTTGCTCACCTCATCTTGTTTCTTGTTTTAAAGTAGCTGGTGTCATCCATATAATACTGCGGCTGCTTGCAAAAACCACAACTCCTAGCACAATAGACGCGTAGAGTTTCACGGCTGCAAACAAATGTCTCTTCTTAAACTGTTTGAGCAACACTGCGAACTTATTGTTTGACCAGAGTTTTCAATGACCCTCGTGTGTTTTGAGCTCTTCACTGACCGTATTTTAAAAACGCCCGCGTGGGCAGAGCAGTTGAGAAGTGTTGCCCGGGCAGGCTAAAATCTGCCTGGGCACCCAGTCGGGCGTTTCTATACTACGGCCACAGCGAGTACCAGCCTTCCCAAGTTGGTCACTTTTGAGTGCATAACTTAATTGCAGAGTGGTTTAAAAGTTCTCGGCTTAATATACTTTTATCTTACCTATGAGATTGTTCACAAACTCCAGATCTTGCAAGTTGATCACAATTGTCAAGCTCATCTCGACATGGAGATACGGCTTCTAGAAAGGAGCATTTAACGAAAAATTGCGAAAACTATAGTCAGCGCCGAGAGTTATAATGGAGTATCACTTGCGTATTTATAGGATTTCTAACACCGCAACTGCAGGCAAATTGCACGCGGGTACTCGCAAGGTACAATATTGAAAGGCGAGTAGTCGCCAAATGCTAGCGCGGGACTCGCTAAAAGGGCTCAGACAAGTGTTGAATTCTTTACACTCCGCCATTGCTCTTGGTGCTGACTATAGTGGCTTAGTGGAAATATTGAAACTAATGTAGAAAGTCTTAAGCTAATCTCTTTTTGTAAACTAGTGTGAACACGTTAGAAATTGAAAGTGTTCCAACATTCCAGCATAATATTCAAACCTGCAAAAAGCTGTTCCCGTAGAGGACCGACTCAAGGCCTCACGGACCGGCCGGGCCGGGCCGCGGTCGAAAGTTTGGTGTAACGGGCCGGCCCTTTCACAGCCCTGGACCGACAAACCTGACAACTGTGGTGGCGTTGGACATAGTTTGCATGTTCTTGGACAGTATTCTCCTGCAGTTGGAAGCCTGCATCCGCCTACTCGGAGCACTTCTTCACAGTCAACTTTAATAGAATCGTAGCATTGCATTCCTACAGACATTAGTTGTAGAAAGCAACGCTTTTATTTGGCTATTTTCAATTGTTCAGAATGCTGCAATTCTCCCGACCTTATTTGAATGGGCTCTTTGTTAATTTTGGAACCAACAATCGATTACGGGTGGGAATTTAGCAACGCACCAAACATTTTTGACCAGGCCGGCCCGGGCCGGCTCATTTCCACCCATTCCCTACTTTAGACCATCCCACCTGGGCCCGGGTGAGCCCTGAGGGTAAAAATCAATAAATGAAAAATGTTTACTTTAAAACAAATTACCATGTAGCAACTATTACTAATCGATATATGTAGGTAGTACTAATTTCTAGATGTTATTTTTCGTAATAGACTGTCTTTTAGTTCGTTCATTACCATAAAGTTCATTTAAATCTATATTTTGATTGCTTTTTCACCCGCATATTGAGCCCGGCCCGCTGGATGGTCTGAATACTTGCAGCTATTAGCCTAATAGTATTAGGTTTCTGTTTATGATGTTAGGATTCCTTAACCAACCATTACAGTTCTTACAAGTAACCGGACACAGCTTCAAGTAGAAGCCGGGTCGGGAGTAGCACGTTTCTTCGGTTATCCGAGAACAGGTAGATGGATCACGGTCGCGACAGCCTGAATAAATTTAATTAGTTGAAACATTTCGCCCAAGAAGTTATTGAAGTGGGTGGGAAATAGTAGTGCAACAAGGTAAACTTCGGACAACCAAATGCTAAATATCGTACTATTTTACATACGTTCACTGCAGAATAGTAATAGGAGTGTAGTAGCTAAGGTGGTAGCCCGGCGGCCTATGAAACCGTCAGGAGGGAAGGTTGTCGGTTAGACCCATCCCCGACTTCGAGCTGCCTCAAAGATGGAAAGAATAACAGGAACACCCGTCATGTGATATACATTGATATACGGAATAAACAGTTTTTTTAAACAATTTTTTTTGTTTTAGACAAACAAGAAAGCGAACCTTCAGTTGCACTAGCTGTTAGTATATTATTAAACTTGTCTAGCAAATCAAACAGTCCAACTTCGAGACTCTCAAACCAGCTCGCTCCAATTTTCGATTCAACTGAAATAAATTCAGTTTAATTCTAGGAGGGAACTGGTTGAAAGTTTTCAATGTTGGTGTTCTCAATGCGGGTGAGAATGAGATATATTGAGTGTAGACTCAGAAACGGGCTGGGCCAAAAACTGGTTGGGTGGAGGGGATGGTAATTGAGTGCGGTGAAGTTATATAGGGTTTGACTGATAAACATAAACTACCATACCGCCCAGTAAGGAAATACTAAATTCCCAGTAAGGAAATACTAAACTTTCAAACATATAAACTCTCATACAAGTCTTAGAATATTAGATATTTTGTTGCTCACCCAATAACTGGATTAAATTTGGTACGGCCATTTGGGGTCCGTAACCGTATCCGGGTGAAGGAAATGGTGTCATGGAAGGTCTTGTTGGAAACTCCGCTTCAGTGTTCGCTCCATGATAGCTGGGTCGTCTCTGGAATCATATATACATGATTAGAAAGAACATCTACTATATAATATAGTCTATATTGTATTTTAAACATTTCAAAAACATATGTACAGGCTTGTTTCGATAGTGAGTTAAGTGGCCCAGCATAATCTGCACTGGTTTCGCGCACAGTCGAAGTCAAACCGGACTGTACCACCCGACCCCATGACCCAGTAATAGGTTTACAAAACCTCACCTGTGCTTCCTGCTCGATCTGTGATTCATGGTAGTTCCATAGTCTAGGTTGCTGGTAAAGGGAAGGAGTCATTGGAATTCCCGGATATTGGCTTAGTGTTGCTGGTTTCCGGCGTACTTGGTAACCAGTTGAGAGAGATTGTGAGGGTCCATAATGGGAAGCTGTTGGTTGGAAGATACCAGGAGTGTATCGGGTAGGCGGAATCGAACTAAAGATTTGCTTTCTAATTCTTAATATAGTCGGCGGACTAATCGATTCCAGGTAGAGGTCTATTAAATTAAAAATAGAGCATATCTTTGCTCTAAATTTGCTATAACTATAAGTACTCTAATGAGCTCTAAATTGCTTGCAGTTCGTACCGTAACCGTTTGGAAGCGATTAGTCCACCGACTATACTATATAAAAATATAGAACGGATCTCCAAAAGAAAACTAGGTGTTACCATAGTAACCGTAACTAGAGTCAGTCAAAATTTCAAAGTAGAAGTTTTAAACTAGGAGAAAAGAACTATTTCGAGAGGCTATATAGAGGCCATAGGAATGGAAGCAGAGAAACATTTTCCAGTAAACATGTTTTCCGATTTTCATTCATACGGCCTCTGGTGTTTTTCTGTACTTTAAACTATTATTTTACTAGCTTGTAATTTCTATCAAGTTATTTTACTAGCTCTGGGAGGGAATGAATCGCCCAGTATTGAAACGTTGTAATGGATCCTAGTGCCAATCTATGAAGTTAGTCTTATAATTACCAAAAGTATTTTACCTAACTCAAACTCACTTAATACTATTCTGCTCCGCTTCGGCTCTCATCTGCGGTCGTTGGTTACTCATTGGTAGAGGATAGTTCTGCCATAGAGACACTGGCTCCGGTGGTTGTGGTGGGAAGTAATGGGACTGATTGTGAATAAGGGGCATGAAGGGTTCTATAAACGGCAGGATGTTTTATAATGAGTTTAGTGAAATATATTTACATATTGATGACAAATACTAGATAAAAGAGTACAAACTTTAGAAAGCGCTGCTACTTCCTACAGATAATTATTTAACGTCTTTAGAAAATATTTATTTGCTTATCTCTGAAGTATAGTCTGTATCAAGAGCCAGTGAATGTACTTTTAAGGAACAAGCTCAAGTCCACCAATTTTCCATTAATTTTATACAACACCGCTTCTCTCCAGTGGCCGTAGTATAGAAACGCCCGTGTGGGTGCCCGGGCAGTTTTTAGATGCCCGATGGTTGCAAGGGCCGGCGAAAAACTGCCCGGGCACCCACCCGGGCGTTTCTATACTACGGCCACAGGATACCACGTTGGTACCCACGCCCTTGATACAGACTGTGGATCAAACTAATGCAGGCAACTCCTTTTGTTCTACGGAGAGAGGCTGAGGCAGCAAGTTCTCACCCAGTTATACTTTTTCTGATATTCTGAACCCACCAGTAGTCCGTTTCATTATCTCCGGTCTTCCTCCATACTGCATTTGTAGTTGCTGCGTGTTGAGTGCTAATGGTTCCGGTATATTATTTCTATCTTCTGTTTCTGGGTACTGCATCCTAGTTTGAACCGGAAGGTACTGTCCTAGAGATATGGGTCCGCCACCAGGATGAGCCATAAGAGAAGGACCACCCTGACTGTTAATCACAGGAATTCCCTGATCGATGGGGGCGACTTTCTCAGATTCGACATCGATGTTCAACGGTTCCCCAACTGTTTCTATAGAGTTGTGGACTTTTGATGGGATTAGGCGGGGCGGAGCTCTGAATGCTTTGAAAGTAACAATTCAAGGACAATACGGGTTCCACAATCTCATTTTATTAATAGATTTGTTTACAATTGTTTTATGATGCATATGTTCGACTGCCAGATCACCAGTGGAGAGAACGGCCCGACCCCATCCGACATGTGACAATTTGTAAGCTTAACTTACGAAAATACTGGCGGTCTCACGTATTGCATCGCAGTTGTCGTTCTTGGGAAAGATATCGGCGAGGTTACTGTAGCCGGATTGGTAATGGTTTCTGTCACCTAAATACAATTCTAGTATTATAGGGCTCCATTTCGACATAGTTTTGGAAACCTGGCTTTATTCTAATGGTAATCTTGCTATTTTGATTGGATTACAAACCACGACATAGTTAGTCGTTCTAGGTTTTGTAGTGGTAAGAGTCGTTGTAGGAATTGTAGAAGCTGGCATTATGATAGGGGTTCGAATCTGTACTTTTTGAATCTTCAGTTTCTCCTTCTTCTTAGGGGCTTTACAGACCCCGCAGAGCAGTGGACAATAGTCCTGAAAATAAAAGTGTGGGGTAGAAATGGGGTGACAAAATTGTGTTTCACTCTATCAGATGGCAAGTTTCGGGCAAGGACGCCAGCAAATTGCGATCGCTCAGCAGGAATCCTTTTCACGATGAGAAAGGCCTTCTGTTTTCCCAGGCTTATTCAGGTAATGAAGCGCTTTGTTAGCTCGATAATCAATAAATATTAACTTTGGGTGGATTAATTTGTAGTGTTTCTTAGCGGGTGCTTTAGCCTAGTGGTTAGAGCAGCGGTCTCCACGAGGATTTGAGGCTGTGGGTTCAACTCCCCGTAGCTGCAGAAGGCTTGGGAAACCAGCAGCTTATTTATCCCGTGTTTCGTGCCTTCGAAGACTGAATGTTAGACAGGAGCCGTCTCTACTCAAAAGATGAGCCGTCTCTGCTCAAAAGATTCCGTAATGAATGGTCGAAACCCTGCTCGAAGAAGTCAACTATTATTGTGATACAAGTGATAGAGGAAATATAATACTTTATAAAATACTTTTAGCTAAACATTAATAAACCTACTTTTAACATCGCATCACATTCTGATCGTTGTTCGTCTTTGCAAGGTACATAGTAATCATAGTAATAATGAAGTTTCAGTTGTCTGTCTCCCTATGCCACTATATCACTTACTTTTATATCATTTTTTTTATCAAACTGCTGCTTCTTCACTAATTTGTGTTTTAATGATTATCTCGAATAAGCATAAAAAACAAACAATTATGTAGCTATCAC
>JAQGAV010000113.1:0-47346 GCA_034691345.1 Phasmarhabditis papillosa | reverse complement strand
ATGAGAAACTTCTGGATCCACAATGAATTCTTGAAAAAATAATGCCTTCCAAAAATCATATGATAATTTAACCATTAGAATCATCATGCGAAGCCAATGCAGGTGTGTCGCTTCTTTTTTCATCACCGGTGGGCCCATAATGGTTGCCGACAGCTTGACTAAAAATAATATATTAGATCGTAGCTGGATGTTTATGATACCGCTTGTAATCAATTGTTGCTTCCACAGCATCCATATCTAGATCACAGTGTTCCTAAATTTGCTGATTAGAATAATTCAACTTGCAAAACTGAAACGGCTAAGACTAATCACAACAGGTTGAACACTTTAGGTGCCAAGTGGCGGCGTTTAAAATATACAGGCTTTTAAAAAGCAGTCTTATTCTGTCGGTTAAGAAAAAAGCCGCTTTTTTCTTAACCGACAGAATATGACTGTTTCAACATGGAGTGCAATACAAAAAGTAGTTAGTACATTTTCACAAGAAGGAATACGCGTACATAATAAAGCACTGGCATCAGATGGTTATTGTCGTCAGACAAGAATTTGCGAAAAATGATCAATGATGCAATTGAACTAGTGTCTGTATAATCATCAGAAATAAAAAAGGAAATTTTCTCCCGTTCCTACTGATCCTAAAGCCCGAAAATATGAGCCTTGGTACAAATTCTATTAGGAATCCTTTTTAGAAAGAGTACTGACGAATCTTCAATCGTCCAAGTACGAAATGTAGAGCCAGCTGCTCTTTTCATAGAGTAGAGACATGCAGTTTAGTTTTTCATAATTTCCTCCGCTATTCTGAAGAATTTAACCAAAGATTAAATTATAAGAAAATTCAAATATCGTTTCATATGAATCTGTCAGTTTTTGGATATTGAAGTAACTTTGAAATCATATTCTGACATGATTATGTATTTACCGAAAATAATAAAAGAAACTACAGTTATAACCTCCCACTAACCCACACCCAAAATTGTCGCTGATGAAAATTAAGGGAGAATAGTGAAACTAGGATTGTAACTCAGAACGGTCCTAATGAATAAGTTCTAGTTTCAGCAGTTTTATCACCTGCCTGTGCGGTTGAGACACGACCGAAAAAAAATTTTCTTCGTACTGAACCGAGGTTCAATTCAGTAAACACTTGAACTACGATCATTTTCAAAGGACGTAGAGCAGAGTTGGAATTTAATGACGACAATGCATACCAGCGAAACGGAATGATCCATCACAGGCACATTCAGAGGTTGACCTTGGACGACGGCTCCAATTGTGGTCATGTCTAAAACAGAAATTTTCATCGATCGCGTAGATGCTGTCCTTACATCTGCCCGTTTTAATCTCCTGTTTGATGTGTCTGTTGGGCGTGACAATCCTCTTAATTTCATCTAAATTGGTAGTATCAGTATACTGTTAGACAGAAGGAAAAAGTGAGGATAATTATGAATGTACAAAAATAGATATCATTTTATAATTTTCCGAATGTATAATGGTGCTATATCCAGCTAGAAATCTAGCATCCACCATTGGAGTACGAATGGTAGCAACGTACCAATAGGAAGAGGCTTACAGCCACTAATGTGTCCTCTACGTGGATCGAAAAGGAGCGTATTTCCAGAAACCTAAAGTACGCAATCAAGGCAATACCACCCGTTTACAGCATACCGCTCCACGAACAGGTGTTTCGTGCGTGATAGTTGGTCTGCGGGAATTCTCTCGTTTACATCCGATGCAGAGAGCCATCTCATGACCGCGATTTACCTAAACGGGATGATGCGCAAATATAACCGGTTACAAACGGGAAAAGGGTGTCCCAACATATTATTTGATGAACTAGAATCACGGCTATACAACACATTCTGAAAGCCTGCCAATTGCATATTTCCTTCTCCCTAGAATTTTCCGGACCACCCAAACGCATAATTTGGTGATGTTTTTCAAATTTTTCATTAAAATATCGTTGAAAACACTCCGCTGTCGTAAAAAAAATTCAGGCTCTTCCGGGCTGCCAACTCTTCTTGCTAGGGTATTTCCACGAACTTCGTTACCCACACTAACTTTGTATTTGTCGAATAGGTAGCCATGTGTGCGGGAAATCTTATAAACCAACATCTTCTTTAAGCGATGCGAAGAATAGAATAATATCCTCGGTTCTGTAAACAAATTGGTGCTTAGAATATTCGAACAACTACTAACTCTTCTTTTCTCTATCCTTGCAGAGAAGGTATTTATCTGCGTTGTGGGGACAGCATCCGGCAAGATGGTCCATCTCCGGAGAATCTACGAGACATCCTCCGACAATCTAAATTGATCTATGTTTAAGACATAGTTAAATGGATACCTTTGATGCAACAAATACAAGACACTGTTTCTTGTTTATTACGTAGGCGAGGCGAAGCCTTCTAGCCGTTGATCCGTAGCGAGTACGGACTAGCTTGAACTTTCTAATTTTCACTTTCATGATTTTATCCTGAAAGAATGAATATCTTTTTTACTTTTAAGATTAAAAGAAAGTAATATAACAACAACGTACAACATATAGTAACAAAGAATTTGAAGCAAAAAAATTAGTGTAAAATACGTCTAGCAATTTCTGGATCACAAGATGTGCCAGACAGAATTCAGCTTGCGCAGAAGGGGGCATCTGGCGTATTTGCGGTCTGAATGAATTACGTTGCGTATTTTGCAAGTTTTCCTCTAAAATCATTTTTACTTAATTTCTATTTCTTGTTATAATACGTTCTCTTCGTTTCCTATTAGATAATCTAAGTAAAATTTCACTCAGAAATTGTGTTTATGCAGTTGATTATTAGTAAGAGGGCTGATCCTTTTCCAGTGGCTCTGAATTGCAAAGTCGTTGTTTTCTAGTTTACTTGAAACAATTAGTGCTGCTAGAGGACAACAATGAGCCAGGAATGGGAATTTCGCAAAACGAGACGGATAGCAAGATTATTAAGAAGGATATGTTTTGTAAATATTTCAATAATAATGCGATACGTTAAAGAAACTCGTTGTTCTCCATCTAACGTATATGTCAGCTAAAGTTTAAATTGCTCCGTGTTCTTTTAATAATGATTTCAATCTGATTGGGGAAGGTGTTTTACTGCGTATTTACTTAGTAAAAATACAAACATACATGGCATTTTGCTTATTGAAACTAACGCAACACAGCAATTTCGCATTTCATTTTGTTTTCCTCAAAACTTTCTCGTCAAAGTTTCAAAACTAAATGAAGTCTCGAAGGCCACTATAATCAGGTCTTGACGATGAGTTTTAGTTTATCCTTGTTTACTGAAGCCGAATCAATAGGAAGTTAAGCTTTTTCTGTATACGATCTGGGTTTTTTTTCTTCTTTTGATAAGATCTGGATGAAGCCCCTTGTGATGTAGACAGTCGTTTCCTATGGAACATGGTACACGGAAAAAAAGAAACATGTTAGAACCGTATTCGAATTTGTGTGGTTTCCGTGAAAGAATTTACAACTTTTCCTAATATAGAAGATCATGTTTCAACGAGCAAGTACGCTAATCAAACGTTTTATTTTTTGAACATAACGAAAAACAAGTTCGAGTATATTTAATATAGACGGTTTAATATATAAAACGTATCACATAATGAGTATTGTGGCGGATGGAGGGCCAGTGTTTCTATGACCGGCCATAAATCTGTTGGAATCGAGCCAGAACAATTAATCTGCGTTTTTTTAACACTTTTTAGTTGGAATAAGGTGCACATGAGTGTTGGTTGGGTAGATCATTGCCTCCCCTCCAAGTTTGATTTAGTGTATTTATGGCTGGCCAGGCCATGGTCAGTCGTATGGGTCCGTTGCAAATTAGCCGGGACTTTGGGCCCAAACCGGCTTTGGAAAAAACGGTTTTAAGTCAATAGCGGCTTTCTGGCTGCGGGTCCGGAAATGTTCTGAATTTTGCCGGCGAGATTGTGAACGAAAACGTTTCATTTCAATATTAACATATATTTGTATTAACATCTATTCAGATGTTAATACAAATACAAGAACGGTCGGCATAAAAAACATAAAACCCAAATCTAAAACTTTTAAAATACTTATTTTGCTGAGCTTGGTTTGTTCTCATTGCTCCGTGAATACGTTAGCAAAGGCATAGAGATTGATCTTGTCTGTTACATATGTTGGTAATAAAAATAATAATTTAAAATTCACATCGAAGATTAAACAGAAATAAGCGTATTAGAGCAAAGAAAACACGATAATTTGAATATGAACTGAAATTAGAAAGGTATGTACCTCTGAAAGGTATGTACAGCCATCAAAAATCAATTCATACTTGATGGTATATTAGCTAGTGGTAACATGATTATAGAATACACAAGGTGCATTTAAATAGGGTGGGGATTCGAGGCAGTTAATGTCTATTACCACGTGGATGTCTCACAGACTCTTATCCCCCCCCCCCCCAAACTAATTTAAACCTTGTTTTAGAAACCTTCAAAGAGTTAACAATATGCACATCGGTAGCGATGCTAGTCGATAATAGCAGGTAACAGTGCAGAAATATCCTATATAACAAAATATGCTTAATGGGATCTCCTTATTTTAACAGAATAGATGCTAACAATATTGGGTATTGCCGGATAAATGAGATTCGGCTTTATATAAATTAAAGCTTATTTAGTTAAGTTTGCCTAATTATTTGTAATAAAATATCTTTTACCTATCTTTGAGGCAAATCTTCTACAATATTCTATTTTTCTCACGAACTTACTGTGAATGTATAGATAACAGACTGTACTCCGTGGGCATGCAGACGTTAACAACGAAGATGGACTGTCTATCCTTGAATACAATGAAAAATAAGAAAATTCAAGAAAAACATTTATATTTGAGCAGTCTGTCAGCTAAGAAAGGTGAGTTACAACTACGAATCTCAAAAATAGACGGTCAAATTACAATATTCCTCGACTTGTTAAATGACATTGAAAAGATATAAAATGAACTATATATTATTTAGTTACTACTCTGATTATTTAATCTTGAACTTAGCATATCTTAGTAAATTTCAGTCAAAACTTGCTAAACATACGGTTTTACAGGTTTTTCAGGCAGACCTATACTTTGGCAACGAACTTTACTACTGGAAATTTTACGAAGGACATTTGATTCTTAGGCAGCCATGACAGATGAAAAGACACCGGAAGAAGAAGCGAAAGTAAAAAGACAGTAGGTTTTAGAATATTAGATGGTAAAATATGTTGAAAATGGCATGCAAGATTAGAATATTCCGTTTCCTGTATAACAAGTATCACAATAATAGTAGATTTCTTCGAGGCAAAGGTTCGGTCATTCATTCCGGATTTTTCTGCGCACAGAGGACGCATTTCTAACATCCAAACTTCAGTTGATTGAAACTTAGAACAAATAAGCTGCTGCTGTTCAACAGTTTCCGCAGCTACGGAGAGTCGAACCCACAATTTCAGATTATCACGGATTCAGAGACGTCTGTCTAACCTACTAAATCACACAAACAACCTATTTTCAACAGTCATAGTGATGGTTTCTAAGCCAAACTTATTTTTGCAGTATTAATTGTTGTCATTCAAAAGGGAAATATTTTGTATTTAAGATAGATTAGATTTAGCAATAGCGCTCAAAATAAGGCCGTCGTTGGATACAAACTTTGTTTTAAAAAGAAGGTTCAACCTGTATCACTTGAATAATGCGAAATTAACAATAACCATGGCCTTGCATTGTGTTAGTACTGCTTTACATTTAATACCTTCTAGAGAACATATTAATAAAGCTAGATTATTTTATTTTCAGTTATGTTTTGATGGAACTAGTGGAGACGGAACGTGATTATGTGCGAGACTTATCCTCAGTTGTAGATGGTTATATTGCTAATCTTAATTCAATGGAACTATCTGAAGACCTAAAGGTATAAAAAGGTACTAGGAAAAAACCAGTCAATCTATTATTTTAAAGAAACTACGATAAAAGTAAAAAGTAATTTGTTTCCTGTGATCGCAAATATCATACAATAACCGTAGATTTCTTCGGCGCAGGGTTTCGGCCATTCATTCCGGAATCTTCTGAGCAGAGACGGCTCCTTTCTAACATTCAATCTTCGGGTGCACGAAATATGGTATAAATAAGCTGCTGCTTTCCCAAGCCTTCTGCAGCTACGGGGAGTAGAACCCACAGCCTCAGATCCTTATGGATTCAGAGACCGCTGCACTAACCACTAGGCTAAAGCACCCGCTATCTTACAAATTACCTGACGAATTCACTGTTCTCCAATATCTAGAATGTTCACCAGGAAAAGTAAGTTTGGCGTAAGCACTATTTGAAAAAATAAGCTCTTGAATGTAAAAAGTCTTTTGTATGATAATTTTTTGACTTGAGGGGCCATATTATATCCGGTAGCTCCAACTTTCTTTGTAGTGTTACTTGCATCGTAGCTAAGTTAGCATTCGCGAGTAGTGGACTTGTATATTGTCATATTCTTGAGTATCATATTGTTCCAACTTGAAGCAGTTTTGAGAATTTCACGGGCTTCTCGACCCTATTTAGTACTTTCATATAGGATCTTCCGAAAATTTTACGTCTTTTTTTACATCTGAAAAAACTTTTTCAAATATCTTTCTATCCATACGGTTTCATACAAAAATCGCAGATGTACCGTCAAACGTGCCCTATTGTCACCTTTCTATTCTTCTTGCGCTCTACTAACAACTGGATGCCATTTATTGACCTCCCACCATTTTTATTCATTGTTACCAATTTCCGGCGCTTTCTAAGGAGAAAAACAATAAAATAACAAAAAGAGATGTTATTCTACAAAGTCAAACGCTAGTTACCTGTTAAGAATTAAAAAAAGAAAGTTTACTTGTATTTTCTTCGAATAAATTTTTTTTTGGTCCTTTTTTTACCAACTTTCCCAGTTGCAATTTTGCATTTTTTTTCTAGGCTTGGCTTTCGAAGAGGCTATAGTCTACGGAGTTTAAAAGTATACTTATTATACGGCGACAGCACAACTAAATCGGTTGCTTGTACATTTTCTTTCGATTTCCGCGCTCCTTCTAAATTCTACAGTACGCCTCTGCAAACGATTCATCCGTCGACTATATCTATCGACAATGTTGGTTTTTTGTTGAAACTACTGTTTAACTTAAAAACGCATACTTTCACAGTGAACATGGTTGAATCTAATGGTTAGGAGAGTTATATATTCCTTATATTAATACTCTTTTTTGTTTATTGACTGAATTCGGGAATGTTCCCGGGCCGGCCCGTAGTAGTTTTTAAGCAGACGGTCCGAATTAGCCTGAATCCTGCTTGGGCCAGCCCTCTAAAGCTCCACTCCCTACCCGAATAAACTCCGCATTACTCCAACTCTTTCCCTTTCCAACTGTAATTAAATAGAGTTCTCAATTTCATGCAGTCCGGTCTAATTCGAATTTCTTAACTCTAATTGCTTTGCCAGCAAATGCCCGCAACTCGCGCAACAAGACTTAATACGAAGGAAATGGCTAATTGACAGCTTACTAACGAAACATCTCCAGTTTTTTATTTAACCCCTTTTTTATACTCCTCATGACATGTTCGTGAAATATTTTCTGCCGTTTATAGTTATTTTCTTTGCGCTGGTATCAAAGTTTGTTTTAGTAAATATAATCGAAAAACAAGATACACACTTTAGAACGTAATTTATGCTGAAGCAAAAAAACATTCGTGGACCGAATTAGAAATAAACTATATTTCAAATTCCATCCCAAATAGCTCCGTTCTATACCATAATTACCCTCTTCCTGAACTCCCTTCTAAGCTAATCTTAATCCTAATCCACTTAGTAGCCTCTAACTATCTCTTCCGTCCCTTAGGCGGCTACTCAAAGACCCCCAGGACCACCCAATTAGATATCCGGAAGGAGGCGGGGTTTAATTGGAATCGGAAGGGATGAGCCAGCTGAAATGGGAAAGAGCAACTGGTATGAGAGTATTGTTCATATAATAGAAATATATTTAGTTTTAATTCAAATCTAACATATAGCACTTTTTTAAAGCATATATAGTCAGCGCCAAGAGTAATGATGGAGTGTAGAGAATTCAACGCTTGTCTGAGCCCCTTTTGCGAGCACCGCGCCAGCTTCTGGCGGCTACTCTCCGTTCAATATTGTACTTTTCAAGTACGCCCATGCAATTTACCTAAAAGTGAGGTGTTAAAAATCCTAAAAATACGCAAGTGACACTCCATTATTACTCTCGGCGCTATAGGCTGTTTTTAAATCAGGCTAACAATTGATCTTTAAGGACATTCATTCTATACTTCAAAATTGTCATCTAAAGTAGTTGTTTGTTAACGCTAGTCATTTACAGGTTGCCAAAGTACAATTTAATGTTAGATTACGCTATGTTAAAATTTGATGTAACCTTCTGTATATAGCGCCCTGTGATCTGAAAATACATTCTCGAGCTGCAAATATTAACTGGCCGGTGTTCCCGACTTGATTCCGTTGTTGTCATTTTACGATTTGCCATCTTTCTCTCTCATTTTATTAGTAAACCCAAACCTCCCAGCTACGTTCCCACATTCATCTTTTATTGTAAAGAGATATCTTCAATGGCACCTCTTGGGAGTCTTGAAATATTGCTGGACACATTTGAGGTGTTGACACGCAAATAGTGTCTTAAATAATACTGCACCAAGATTGTTGCACTTTTCTAACGGCTGTTCCGCCAACCATCTTCCTGGAAACAAACTTATTGGTAAATTACATTTAAGGTGGATACACTTTTGAAACCCATTGCTGGCAAAAGACCTGCCGACCCGTTGCTCAAATGTTCGGCCCTGGCCGATTTCCCAAATAGTCGTCCCCGGGTCTATTTTTTATTTTTAGCGGATATTCTTCAAAAAAGTTAGTTTTCAGTGCTATTTTCTGGCATTAACAATAAATAGTGCAACAAGCTTTACAAATTCAAATAATTCGAATTCACCAAATCAATAAATGAAGAAAAAAGTGTATTTTTTATACGAATACGATATTAAAATATTATGTTTTTATAAAAATAGTTCCTATATAGATATATGAACATAGAATATGCTTGGGCTTGATCAAAAATGTCCATTTAGCATGATAAGGAGCCTGCTCAAAGAAATCAAGGCAAAATCACTTTTATAGCTGTTAATGCTATCATATTTACTTGTTTCTTATACTATTGTAATGACTGGCAAAAATTAAAGAGAAAATAACATGAAAAGTTTTTTGATACTATTTATCAAAATGTTCACCCAAATCAGTCGATTTTTTCATAAAAAGAATCTCTGTGCGGGCCAACTTTTTAAATTTTCGGCCCGGACGGCCCGTGAACTTACCAGCCCTGTTGGAACCTAATTCTTCTACTTAGAAAATTGTAAAACTCTCAATTCAACCCATTTAAAGATTATCAGTTCGTAAATTTGTCTCTTCTTTCGTTTCTACCAACCTTCTGTCAGCTTATCCCTTAATTACAGTCTCCTTTTCGCTGGGAGACCGACTATTGTGAAATTACAAAGAAGGGTTACGGTATACGAAGATTATCCGCAGACACTTGAAAACGCAAGTGTGGCATTGCAATATCAGGGACTCCTGGAGAGAGAACATTTTATTTTCATAAAAAAGTATTCTTGTTTTGGGAGTTTTGGCTGCATAGAAAATTTATGAGTTAATAACTCTTTAGGAACAGTTTAGACCTAACCATAAAACTCATATCTTCTTTAGAAGGAAAAGAACGCAATAAACATGAAGTCTGTATGAAAAGCTGGGCTTTCAGTACATTGGAAAGTTGCGGTATTACATCAGAATGAATCTACTTTTGAGAAAAGGCTCCACGGCTCGCCAACGGAGACAGTGGCGTTAAAGGACTGCGCTCTCATTTTAAAATTAAAGTTTATTTTTCTCTGAAAAGCTTTAACCAAATCATTCGAAAACACACAGTTGCATAGGTTAAGCTAAGACCTTTCCAATGATATATAAATTAACATGAGTTATTTAACAAAATAAGCCAGGTAATGAGCATCAAGATTTCACCAATTTGCTCTGTCCCATGCTCTTTAGGGCGCGGCAGGTCTTGGCTCCCGATCCATGGAATAGCTCTAGAAACTTATGTCTTGCTGCAAACTATATACGTTTGATTAACTTAGGATATTCTTGTATTCCAACTATATACTACAATTTGTTATTGCTCGTTATTATTTTACTTTATTGCTGTTACAATAGGTATAAAAATTGTAAAGCAGTTGATTATTCGCTACAAGAAACGATGATTAATGGCAGCTCTGACCCTTACACTATAAGGATGCGCAGAGCGTACTCCAGATCACAGGACAAAATTTACCCTACCACGTTTTACAAAGTATATTTTACTTAAAAGTATTTTACTATTGCTGTTTAAAAAAATTTGGTTTATTCATTTTACGAAACATAAGATCCAGATATTTGCAGCGAAGAAGTGAGACGAGGGAACCATGGGAAGTGGGACTTCATAGCACAGCACCCATCTTTATAAGTTGTATGTATAAATAAGTTATCTGTATGTATAAGTAGAGGAAGTTTTATCAGTAGTTATTCAACTATATCTTATAATCTTGTTTAAATTTGCTTATCCAGGAAATATTATTTCTAAATGTATTCTAAAACCTAATTAACCTGCTTGCCCCTACTGCTATCATACATATTAGCTGCATATCTCATTTCTAAATTACTTGAATCTTTTATTTATAGTCAGTTAGCTGGCTTTAAATCTGCTCTAATCACCAGCTACGGTGACCTAATCCCAAATTGCGTATGGAATGCCAATACTGAGGTATATTACGTAAGGTATTATAAAGACGGTTGCATTTTCTTATTCTGGAATTTTTAAACTTAATATACGTGCCATATTACAGAAACTAGCGATTTAACCTCTTCTTACGATGTTATAAAGTATTTTAAAGTATAAACCTGGGATTAGTAAGATGCTGGTCTCACAAGCCTTCTGCAGCTACGGGGAGTCAAACCCACAGCCTCAGATCCTCACGGATTCAGAGACCGCTGCTCTAACCACTAGGCTAAAGCACCCGCTTAGTTTATATTTAAACTAAATAAGAATATATTTTATTTACTATTTTAAAGACTCACAACAGTTCGTCTCCGTTGACTGTATGCCAGTTGTAAACTATTCTGACACAATTACATTCCATTAATCTTGTTTTCTCACTAAATAAGCAAGTTTGTTTTAGTTCTAAAACATGTTTGTGAATAGAAAGTTCTTTTATTGTCTGAAATAAAGTAATAAAATGTATTTGGACCAAACACTTCAATTAATTTCGCAAGAGAATTAAGCACTGCTCATAAACACTAGTTTATTTTATTTACATACATTTATGTTACATACGTACATATTTTAAAGTTTCTATGTATGTGGTCTCTTTACATTAATATTATTAATAAGACTCTTATTAAAGTAAGCTCTAAATGTCTATCGATATCTCTTTTTCTTCATCGCACGCTACGTTTACTCCTTCTAACTTGGTACAGGGGTTTGTCGATGTGGTGGTCCACGAGACTTTAAAGGTTTGTTCTGTTTTATTAGAATAATATTTAAAGGACTGAGCAAGTTCCCGATATTTCGCTGTGTCTATTTATTTTCACTCTTTGTAAAGAAAAAAGAAACACGTCATTTTAAACTAAGACTAAGGTTAAATTACAAACCATTGGATATTTAGGCTAAGAATATCCGCATTGAAGTGGAGGGTAAAGCTACAACCAAGTGGGAGGTAGTTGAGAAGAGTTCCGAGTAAGTTCGTGTGTGGTGCAGGATTGAATGTTTGATAACAATTTGGGTTTTTATCCAGATGTTTGGAGCTTTCACCCAAACTTTCGTGAAGGTATCCTATTTAAGTTAATTAAAGAAATGCCACCCATATGAACATATAACAAAGTGTTTAATTTAGTTCGCATGCCCGAAGCAGCCGTGTTCCTTATAGTGCCTCTATAGAATATATAAAAGAAGAAGAAATAGTTTGGCCTAAGGATAACGAGAAGAAACTGCTAGAAGCCGGCAGCTACAGGTTCCCCTTTTGCTTCAAATTACCGGACAAATGCCCGCCCAGTTATGAAGGTACGAACCAACGAATTACAGCATATTCCACCATTAAAAAATATAGTCTTAAAAATACCTTCAAAGTCTGTATCTAAAAAAATTAATAAATATCTATAGAAATATGCCTACTCTTTTCCTATATACACTTTATTATATAAATGACTAAACTATACAGAAGTATTTTGCACTTATTTTTATAGGAACGGCCCAATTTTTAGTTATTATTTGTTGAGAATTTCAAGGCTCCAAAATAATTACTTGTTTGTATTTCTTTACTTTGAAGTTCCCTTTTGAAGCATAGTTTATCATACTTTAAGATAAACGAGCTTCATTTAAATGTATTGCTCTTATTTTAGGAGCGTACGGTTCAATTCGGTATAATGTAACCGTCACCATAGAAAGACCTTGGAAGATTAACAAGTCGTGCACAAAACCGTTTACAGGTACCAATCCTAAGAGGCTTCAACCATCTTTATAAAAATAGTACTTCAAAGTTATATATATATATATATATATATATATATAATTTCAGTGGTTTCTTTGTTTCCTCTGGTTTCTATAGCTAAATCAATGTCGCCTTTTGAGTACTCACGCACTAAGGAGATTGGTTTTGTCTTCTTTAGACATGGCAAAGTAACACTTAAGGTAAGAAACATATATAATTAACAAGGCCACACACTATCTATATTAAGTGTTTGGCAGCAAAAACGGGCTATGTCTGCGGGGAGTCGATTAAATTGACGGTGTCCATTCAGAATAATACATCGCGACCTATTGTTAAGGTAAGAAACTGATAGTTAACAAACTTTATTGTTGTGACATTCAAGATGGTTAGCGAAAACTGTTTCTTTTTCTATTTTCTTATTTTTCTATTCTACTTTCTTCTTCCCAAAATACAACAAAACAAATATATCTTAAAATACATAAGTGACTGATTGTGCATAAATCTTAATATATTAGAAAGAAACAATGTATATTACTAATCATGGACATAAAACAATGTTTGATTATTGTTATAATAACAGATTCTTTACTGTTGTTTACAGATGGACTGCGTTCTTCTAGAGAAATCCGAATATGTAGCCTACAGATACGGTACTGAGAGCACACGGTGAGCACGGGATTAATTAACTGGACCACCTAGTTATTATAATTACAGATGTAATGGAGACCTCTTCGATGAAAAGTCGCTCGGTTATAACAATAAGCACACCGATGAACGAAAGTTGGTTAAGGACGAAAAGGTGAACAAAAAAAAGTAGACCAAATTAAAAGTATAGCCTCAAACAAAACAACCAGCATTTCTAAACACTACTTAACTATATTATTCCGAATGAGGAGACCCCATATTGAAGTAAATAATATTTCTGTGCAGGATCTCTTCATAAACGCTCATTGCTGCTCTACATGTACCGTATCACTGTCAATACCACCCACGGTACCTTCATTCAACACTTCGGCTATCATTCATATTCGACATGCAGTTGAGGTGGGTAACAATATGAAATAAATGTTTTAATTTAATTCAATGCTACAGATTAAACTTCATGTGAGGGCGACAATAAACAACACAATTCGCTGTATATGCCCCATAGTTATTGGCAATGTGCCACTGGATACAAGACCATCAAAGAAGAACCCAATAAGAGGTAAGCTCCGCAATTGCTAAATACACCGCTGCAGTCTGTATCCAATGCAAAAACAGACATAATTGTCAATTCTAGTAAGTGTGTGGCTGACTGGCTATCAAATTAAAGAAACACCCAGGTAGATTATAAATATGTATACATCCCGATGAACAAAGTCATTACAGAACCCACCATTGAAGAGTGTCGGTACAATGTATGTTCTCCTAGACAAGTCGGTGATCAAAACACGGTTAGCATATATCCCGGAAACGAACTCAGACATTTAAATACAGGGCTTCATTCCAATGGCATACTACTACGAACATTTGAAAGGAATCGCAAGTGGTGAAGAAGAATGAACATATTAAAGCTAACAACATTTATTATTTTATATAAATCACATACTGAAACTACAGTTAATTCTACATCAAAATCTGACCAGTAATGTAATCACTAGAATATGTTAGGATAGATAAATACGACTATTCGCAAATACAAAAAATGCATGTTATAAAATGGTACAAAAAAATGGAATGCAGATACACAAGCTAAATGATCACAGATAAAAAGTAAATTTATACAATAAAAGGAAGGGAAAGCACCGTAAACTGTTAGCTCTAATTATACAAAGAGTGGAAAAATAATTTTACGAGTTAATCATATAAGTGAACCTGTATAAAAACAGTTAATATATATAGAAAATCTGGGTTCTAATTCGCAGAAGCAAAAAGGCACTGACATTAAACATCGGGATTGGCGAAAGCTTCGGAAATAGCAAGAATATTAGCGTATAAACCTGCGATAATAGCAAAACAGCCAACACAAATGACGAAACAATTAATGGCAATCTTCAACATTCTCTCACGATAGGTAAGAAGACCCTGCAAACAAAATGTTGAAAAGGTAGAACTAAATAAAATAACAGCTACCTTCCAGTCAGTCCAGAATGTGATCATCTCGAATAAAGGAGGATAAACAAGGGCGCACAGTGTTCCACTTGTAACTCCAACCAATGGAATCATAATCTCCAATCGAGGAATCAAAACCGCCATGAAATATGTGAGCAAAACCCAGAACACACGGAACCCCTAAGAGAGAATTTCATCACTATAACAAATAATTACTTACCTTATCAACCATGAACTTGGGGCAATTAGGGAATCGATTGAGGAATTTTCTTCTAAAGCCGTTGAAAAACATGTCGAATACAACGTACATCGCAATTGAGTGTCCCAAGAGAGCTTGCAGGATCAGGAATACGTTAACTGTCGAATACAAGCTGAAATATATCACTCGGAATTACAGGGGAAGAATTGTATCAAGGGATGTTGGAGAATACTTTGAAATAATATTTCATAAGCATAGAAAACATACCCTTCTCTGGGTACATTTGTTGTTATAGCCGGAGCAATGGAATCACCGAAACCAGTGTATCCATAGAATCCAAGAGCAGTCATGAAACAGGTACAGATCATCATTGTAGTTGGTAAAACACCAAATGAGGCCAGGAAAGCATCGGGATTAGCCAATTTGTTCTCAATAGGCAAAATCTTAATAGTCCAAAATTATAGGAAAATAAAAACGCAAAATAACCATAGTCTGTCCTTCGAAGGAATACATAGCCATTCCAATCATCATAATCGTACCCGTAAAATTGCTCGAGGCAGGAAGTTTGTCCCATTGACTAGGTTGCCTAAAAAGGATTAATTATAAAAGCAGCTAATAAAATAAAGCTAACCGAATTGTATATTGCATAATAACAGTAGCACCAATGATAAAAAATACCGAAGAGATCAAAGCAAATGCAGAAATGACTCTAAAGGAACGTTTGAATTAGTAAGGAGAGAGCTGTGTTACCTCATCTCAGTGAACATATTTGTAAAGATGATGAATATGATAGCAATTGAGGCCATAATAACCATTTTGCTGTGGTGGTCACCTGTTAAATGATCACCAAGCAAATTCACCTAAACTCAATTAATGGCTCACATTAGAACTCAGTTTACAAACCATATTGTCTGAGATGAATAAAATGGCCACACTGCACATACCGAGCTGATAGAACAAAATAGTTATATTTACCATATACCTAGAGAGAAGAATTCAAATATTATATTAAGCAAATTACTAACATGACTCCTTTACTGTGATTACGCAGAAATCGAATATCACTGTAGTCGCAAACTTTCTTGGCAAAATGGCCGTAATCAAGTGCAGATCGTTCAGACCTACAAATTCTAACATTAATAAAAGATCCACAATAAAACCCTACTTCTTCGCTAGATGCTGACTAGCGCGAACAAGAATATGATTCCCATACCAGTTGAAACCCGCAATAACAAATGACATGACAAATGAAACCTGGGAATAGATCGATTTACTACAATACTGACTGCCGTATTACCCAAAGACCTCCAAGTTTCCATGCGTATGGCAATGAGAAGCATCCAGCGTTGAACATTGACTTTGAAAGGGTTAGGACTGCTCTTGTGGGACTGATCACATCACCACTTCTTTGTGGAGCTGGAACAAGAGCCCGACCATCATTTATGGATTCAGAATCGGCATCAACCACAATCGAACCCGATCGATTGGCAGATTCGTCGTCCGCCATCTGCAATATAAAAAGAACTAGGTGATAAAAAAGATCCAAATAGCATCCAATGCAATTAAATGAGAATTAATGAAAACGCAGTGTAGATCAAATGACAAAAGATGAACTTCTCCTACAGACCAAATTTAGTAACAAGCTATAACTATAGTTTAAACGCTATAAAACGGGGTAGTCCCATATATCCATCAATGCTTGATTAGAGAAGAGATGGATAAAATATAAGTTATCGAGATCAAAACTTTCTTGATAAAAATGAGGAGAAAACTCGCGCAAAAAACATAATTTGAATTGGTACGCAAAACCGGGACGCGCTAAAATACTAAATTAGAACATTTCGTTTCAAAGTTTTTAGTGATTTCTGTTGGGGTTTCTTTGCTTTTGTGATGTATTTGAAATTAATGTTAACATTATTATAAGTATATATAAGTAGTGTAAGTAAAATAGAAGTAGCATATAGGTGTTGCAACCAATGTTATGAATAAGTGAGACAGTATTTATAATTTATTGTGATTATGACTGATGAATCAATAAAATATTTACAATCGATTAGTGCTGCGAGAAAACAAGTCTACCACCTATAAAGGTGGCCAGTACATCTACATTCGGTGTTAGTATTACGAGATCGGCATCGTATCCTACATCTAGAGTCCCTTTTGTAGCTAGCGAGAGTAGTTTAGCTAAAATAGTAATATAAATAGTTTTAGTTTTATTATATTTATCAAACCTGGCTTTTGTGTGGCGCAGACGAGGGCTTCTTCTAGCGAACAACGCGCAGCCTTCATAAAATGCCGCACACAATATGGCATAGGCGCTACACTAAAATAAGAGAAGCTTTATGAATCACATTAGTTTGTTCATTTGAAAGTTATATAATTATAATTATTGTTTGTGATAGATTGTTCTTACCTGCCCGCAGCGGTTTCTGTTCCATCTAAAGTTGCGCTCATTCCCTTAACATTAATTATTTGATCACCAAATTGATGTATTCCATCTTCCATGCCGAGTGCAGTGATTGCATCTGTGACCAAGATAAGTCCTTCTGGATAGGTACTGAAAGAAATGTACCATAATTTGGAACTAGTTGCAATTTGAAGTATTTCAAATAACAACGCAACATAGAAATTTTATAATTGTATATAATATAATTTTTAATGCTGTAATGTGATCTATTTGATTTTATTAATCTGGTTCGATGCCCACATTCTACAACGCTAGCAGTTTCACACGATTAATTCGTTACTATTCTACAAAGATATCTAGATTGGCGATCAATAGTTTATTATTATTTTATAAAATGAGTTAACTAACCGGTAGGCTATCCGCAATGCACTATCGTCTGTATGAATACCGTCGGCAATAATTCCATAGAATAGAGTTCGGTTTGAATTTTGTGGAACTTTAGAAGCTAGAAGACCAATGAGTCCGGGATCTCGATGATGGTACTGAAGCAGGAAAGTTAGAAATTTAAGGAGGACATCCTTTAAACAATTTTTTAACTTTGACAACTATTTAAACTAACTTATTTTAAAAGATTTAATAGCTGTAATTAGAAAGTTTACTTTAAAAAGGAATGTTTTAACTATATTCTTATTCTTTTGTACAATAAAACAAATGTTTACATGTCGTACCGACTGCATAGCATTGAATAGATGAGTAATACAAGAGGCCCCGGCAACTATTCCTCGCTCACCATCCTGTAGACCGGACATGGAATGGCCTAATGAGACCACCACATTGTTTTCTCTTAGAATCCTAGACAAAACATTCTATATATGTTAAATAAGTTGGAAGTGCTTTCTATATTTATATAGTTTTAAAATAACTATTGAAATAGGAAAATATTATATTAATATTGTATCGTATGAAAAAACACTTTTGATCTGATTTGTTAAAATTCGAATTGTTCGAATATATAATATTTTAGTTAGAATTTACCTAATAGCCTCCTCACTACCTTCCACTTCGGGAGCAAGAGTTACAATAGCAATGTTGTCAAAACTACCATAAACCTAAAGCAAAAATATTATAAATTGAGGACAAAAACAATAGGATTTGAAGATCTACACCTTGTTATAAGAATATCAAAACCTACCTCTTTAAGAGTATTTTCAGGGTGGTCTCCTAGATGTGCTATATTTTTAGCTGGGTGGCATCCCTTTTTCTTGTGGGCGATAAATGGTCCTTCTAAGTGGGCTCCTAAAAGATTAAGTAGTGATAAGAAAGATGAACATAATAAACTATGTATTTAGTTATATGAATAATAAATAATATAATAAAAGTCAGTGTAGTTGTTTTCCTTTGCTTTCTTGTATGTTCATTCTCTGGACGGGTGGTCGGGTGAGTAAGTGCTGTGTCGACGGCTAGTCCGCGGTGTTTGGTGGTTTGATCTCGTTTTGTTTCACAATCGTTCGCTCTTTTTACAAGCTATGTTCGAAAAGACTCTTATTATGATTACATATTTAAAACACAGCAGAATTTATGGTTACCGTAGTAATATGTTACAACAAGTGCGGCTCTTACCAAGAATTGCTGCACCATCTCCACTTCCTTCGCGACGAGATAAAAGGGGAAGTACCTATAAAAAGTGACAATTAAAAATAAACCGACCACCCAATTTTAAAACGGGTGAAAATAAGTGGATACTGCCTTCTGTTGATAGACAGGATCGTTTAATGCTCAAGTATGTAATTGATCAGCTGTGGGTGCACGCGCACTGGCGCTGAACAGGGAAAATAAACATTGTGGGTGGTTTGGTTGTTCAAAGCAACAAATCGATATATATGAGAAATACAAAAAGATTTGTAGCGTATTACAGGACATTAGGACTAATTGTTGCCTATATATCCTCGTGGGCGAGAATTTAACCTCAATTTGTTGAATACGCCCGATAGACCACCCCGAAGAGAACAATTAACGCCAAAGTGTTAACCGGTTTGCTTGAAAACTGTAATAGAAATAATAGCAATATTATAAGTATATATATGTTTATTGTTTAATTAGCTATCAGTTATTTTTCCAATTCAAAGGGTATTGCTATGACAAAATTCAGTTTGTCAGTTTGTTTCGTAACAACGCCGCACATTTAAAAGTAGCTTGCTTGAGGTTTACCCTTTTTGAAATTATATCTAAGAGTTCAAATAATAAACAAATATTAAGAAAGTCTAAAATACGCAATTAACTTGCTATTACTTACTACAATACCTACCTTTTGATATATTTCAGATGGGCTTGTAATGATTGTAGGTGCAAACGCAGTAACACCGTGAGAAAGAAGAGCTTTTGATACTTTTTTTACTCCGCACAAGTATTCACTATCGCTTGTGATCGAGGAAAAGTCAACGCCGAAACCGCCTCCAAAAAATAATTATAAGAAAAGAATAGAAATAGAAGTAAGCGTTGCTTAAAACTAAAATATTTTAAAAATGTTTTTTTACACTTCATTGTTTGTAAAGTTTGCTTTTCTATAAATGAAAAAAAAATAATATATATATATATATATGTTATTTATAATGTCAAAGAGCAGTAACAATTACCATTTAGTTGAAGATCGATAAATCCAGCCGATATAATATTCCCGTCGCAATCAATCTATAATAATAACTACTTATAAAACAATGTTAGCTATATACAATAGCTTCTATAATTCAGACCACACTGCGATAAAATGAAAAGTCTACAGTATGCTAAATGACTTTAGATGTGAAACTATAAGATTAGAGAGTACATATACCGTACTCTGACTAAGGTAGTTAACAAACCTGCACATCGGCCTTTCGACGATATTCGAAGAATACACTCTCACCACTTATTATCTTTCCATTGCGAACCTAATCAATACACATTTATATTTGATAAAAAATACAAAGAAGTTGGACTTTGTTTTATATAAAAGGCTATTTTAGTAGTCTTTTATACTAGACCAAGGTTTTGTTTGTGAAGTAAAAATAGTTTAGTACCGGGGTGGTCCTGCACTTTTATAATCTAAAATTATACTACTAATCAAGTCGTTCGTCTTTCAAAACAAATTTTCTAATTGGGAGGTCCACTTACCCATAAATGGTCGTCTTCTATTAGCACATTGCCACGCAAAATTTTACAATTCATAAACTGTATTAATTTATCGGTCAAATCCACAGCCAAGTCAATTGAATTATATTTAAAAGACATTCTAAAGTGAATAAAGATAATATATTGGTATTAAAAAAATGTTTTTATTTGTTAAGACATGAAGAACGCAAAAATCCTGTATTCTAGAAAGATACTGGAAATGAATGTTCGATAGATAGACTATTCAACTTAATATTCTAAATATATTATCTAGTAGTGGTACGCAGCGTATAAATTTTTGTCATGGTAAAGGTATTTATTATTAGTAATTTATTAATTTAATTCATAAATAGGTGTGGCCCCATTAGCTTTTGAACATTTGAAGTAGCAATCCTTATGTTAAACAAGGTTATTGTTTTGTTATTAGTATTAATATATAAAAATGTAATTTTAACTAAAGTAAATATTAATTAAAGAATGATATTGGGAGTTTTATCAATAGTTTTAGCAAAACTACAAAAGTTTGATAAAAAGAAAACTAGGCAAACAACTTAATTACATTCAAATAAGATAGCAAAAAAGTCAGGCGTTATTCTATTATATTAAATGGTTGAAACATTTCTAATACCTAAACTGCTAGTAAATAGACCTAATTTAGAATCTTATCTAACTTGATAAAGATTACTGCATAATTAACTTACATGGTGGGATCTTCTCGAAACGTGGGTAGTCTCGCCATTTTCTAGTACAATTGGGGCAATAATTAACAATGCAGCGATTAATGTTATCTAAATGGTTGAAGTTCACTAAGAAGATAAGAGTATTGCAGGAACTTCTGAATAAGCCCACCTTCACAAAACTCTAACTTATATACTTTTAAAAATAGTCAAAATATAAGACTTTGAACTAAGTTTTACCTAAACAAGTAGAGTTTATTCCGTTAAAAAATATTGTATGTATTGTAACAATAACAATAGTGTAGCATTCAGTTTTTATTCTATTTTCAAAAATATATAATGCCGCTTTTAATAAAAGACCACTGCGTGTTGCAATCAATTGTGCGCACAACACGGAATCCTATTATAAGAGAAGTTTGTATTTAAACTATTAATGATTAGAACTGTATAGCATATTATTTTATATATATAATATAGCCCTTTACATGAGATGTCACACTAATTATGATAGTTGGTCTTTCAGTCATTTGTTTGAATATTTTATGTCCTTAAAGCGTTGTTTGAAATGAATTTAGTTTCATATAATATAGCCCCTTTTCATATAATATATGTGTTTTTCTAAAGTAGATTCTAATAGTTTTGCAGTTCCCCGTTATCTTCTTGTGCAGTCAGTGTGGGTTAGTGTTGGCAGTGAGTCGCACATCTGGAAGATATAAACTAAGAAAATAAAAGAAAGTCAGAAAGAAAGATATTTACTTTATTTTATATATACAAAAGAAACAGTGTTTGTGTAATAAATTATCTTGTTAGAATAAGCAGACTTCTATTCCCAAGGCATTTCAGAGGGCATCGAAGCATGAGTCATGTCCAGGTAGTCTAAAGCAAATCGAATAATGTTAACTTGGAACTTTATATTCTTTTTTGTCGATATTAATAAGTTACATCATAGTTTTAAAATAACAAATAGAATATCTCAATATCTGTTACTTGCGGCTAAGGGTTTCATATTTCAATCACTTTGATTTTATCGCTCTTTTTTGTAATTATAGTATAATAATAATAAAAGGTCAGACAATAATAAACTATTTACAAAAAGAGTATCTTGTGTAAAAGGCGTATTTTACAACATGTAACCCAATACGATTCACACTCAGTTGTATGAGTTATTACTCAATTAAATAATTTATTGTTTTGATATATTGTGGGTGGTCTAGCTATTTCAGTACCACCCTGTTTATTAACTTACCAGTTCTCATAAGATATTGATTTGGAATGTAGTACGGTATTGGTTGTTGAATCATAGAGGGCATCATTGAAGAGGCGGAGCCTACGTACGGTAGTTTAGTAATATTTTAAGGTTTTAAATAATGATTGCATTTAGTTTTATAATTGGGTAGTCTCAATAATTTGACTATAAACAAGGTATTGCTAAGGTTATAATAATTTGCATACTTTTAGTTTTAACATTAAATGGTCCGAATACGGCGGAAGTTTATCCCATTTGGAAAGTAATCTTTGTAAATATTTTAAATATAATATTAAATAACAAAATACCTATATTTTGATTATTGATTGACTGTGGCGATAGACCGAGACTGCTTCTCCAGATGTTGAATGAGCTCTGGAGGCCGTAGCCGGATTTCTCATCGAAAATATCAGCTCCGAACAGTTTTCCGCCATCTCTCTTCATCTGAAAAACATTTACTTAGTCGGAGGGCCAAAACGGTTCAGCATTTTAAAATTGAAGCAACTTTCTATTATAGGACACAATTTAGAAAAACAAGTTCAAAATCATTATTTTTACAAATCAAGTCTTAAAATGGTTTTAAGTAACATATATTAATATGCATAGAGCTACAACTATTAATTAGGTAAATAATTTTATTTTCATCCCTTTAATATATCTTTCCTTTATCAAATATCAATCATATTTAAAGAACACGATCATTGCCTGTCTTATTTATAGATATTCCGTTGAAGTATTTGAGAACGAACCTGATCAAGAAACTTAATATAGTCGGTTGCTATTCTTAAAGTGTGGATTTTGCTCATTTTATCAGAGGGCATCGAAGGTATTATCTTGCGTAGAATGGCAAAAGCATCGTTTAATTCCTAAATAAATATTAATTACTACTTTTAATATTTTAATATCATCTCATCTATTATTTACTTCTATCCATTTACCATTATATAAAGTTCTCAGCTTCTGCTTCTATTGCGTACTTGGCTGTAGTTTATGGTTTGGGAAAGTGCTGGGGTATCATAAAATGTGGGGGCGGCGGTGCAAAATTAAAGAGCAATAGGAGTAAGCTGTCTGGTGGCATACTGTAGTCGGGGGATAGGCAAGACTGATTAATGACCTCCGCGTAAGAAAAACAATAAAAACTAAAGGATTAATGTCATTTAGAAGAGATTTAACCAAAAGCCAGCTCAACTCTTAAAATAACAAAGGGTTTGGACTATTTGCATCTTGTTTGAATGTTTCGCTTAAGAGATAAAGTTAATACTTCATTAAACCATTATTTTATTAGCAAACAGAACCTAGGTAAACGTATTGAAGAATGATAACTAATATATAGTCAGATTCAAAAGTAAAGAGGCCGTGTATGCCGCGTATTTCGTTATTGTTAACACTGCGCCTGCTTGCATTCTACTCGCGCGATATCAGTAGATTGCAAACTTGCTTTCGCTCTGCTTTACTCAGATAAAATATTGCAATACTCCTGCTTATTAACACGGCCTTATTACTTTTGAATCCGACTATATAGTTTGTATCAAGAGCTAAGTGCAGTATTATATAAAGATGAATTGGAAAAGCGGTGGATTTCTTCACTTTTCTTCAGCAGTACATTCATTTCAATATAACACCTCTCTCTAGGAAACAGCGCTTGAAAACTTGCTCTTGATATAATAACAATAATAATAATATTATTATTAATATTATTTCTAATTGCTTGCCTTAGTCCGTTGTCGTTCCCTCTTGTTGGCACAAGACCTCTGTACTGTATTTTCTTCTTCATTTTTCGCGGCCTTCCTCGAGTTTCTTTTTTTAGCAGCCATTTATGTAGATTGCCTAAAATAATATTCATTCAAAATAATTGTGAAGAATTAAAAGATAAAATCGAATCAATAGATTTTTTTTCTTCTAGAAATATGAAAACACAATCTTGCGACACTGCTCTCTTTACTGGGTTACTGTAGCTCATGAAGTATTTCGTAACATAAAATAACTGTATGTAATTAAAGTTCTATATAGTTTAGAACAGTAAATACTATTCATATTGATTATCTAAAAAGCAAGAAAATATAAAACAAGAGAATTATCGTCAATGTTGTCAAAGTAAACTGCTTTTAACCCTTAGCTGAATAAAGCAAAGCTGAACCTATCTTTCCAGCTACATATGTACTACTAACAGATTTGCTGTACAACTAAAGCAAGCTTATGAAGAAATAAACGACTTATATTTATCTAAAAACGGAATTAGTTATATTATATTATAGAATTATTTCGGCAGCTCAATCCTGAATAGGCTTTTCATATAATAGAGCGATGTTGGATATATATATAACAGTACACTACTATATTCTAACATATAGTTTATGTGTGTAATTGTTGGATAAGTGTAAGTAGAATCTTTGTGATCTGAGCTTGCAATTCCCCCTCTATGCCCCGCCCCCTTTTATAACTTTCTTTGTTTAGAGCAAACGGCCTAATGGATTGATCTGTCTCAGTCGAATGCGCCAAACTAACACCTTCAAATATACAAAATACATTAATTAATAAAATTAATAAAAAGTATAAAAAAGTATTTTATTTCCTGTATCAGTCGTATCACACATTAATAGTAGATTCCTTCGAGGCAGGGCTTCGTCCATTCATTCCGGAATCTTCTTAGCAGAGACGGCTCCTTTCTAACATTGAATCTTCGGGTGCACGAAAGTAAATTAATAACACTATACTTAAATAGTTGTATGAATACAATTCTACTTGAATAAAAGTTTCCTGACAATGATATAAAAGAAAGCGAAACATAGGGAATTCTCAATATTCGACTTTGTGTTGAAAACAAATTATCGAGCAAACAAATAATGCTAGTATATAATTTATAAAGATTGTCTTACAGTTTTCAGTAAATAAAATATCGTATGTCTTCAAAAAGAGCTGTATTAACTTAACTTATTTATAATTAGTATAACTTTTGTGTGATCAATAGTATATGAACCAGTGAAGAAACAAACACAACACGATACTTTAAAATATTCTCATTACAATATTATTAATTATTCTTAATGTTTATGTTTAACTTTTTAATCCAAATTATGCAAAACTTACCCAATTAATGATGTTCTAGAAAGTTTCTCAGTACTGCTTCCTTTTCTAAAACACTTTATAATAGTTTTCACGAAACCCATATGGTTTGTATATAAATGTATATAGGAGATAAATAAATGTATAATAAATAGTGAAATACCGTATCACTTGTCCTTAGGGTTAGCAATTTTACAGTGCGGGCTTTTCCCATCCGTGTCTACTCTATTATGATTGGGTGTATATCTCTAGGGCCGAATTTCAAATAAAAAATCGGCCCTAGTGAACATTTTCGGCCCTAATGAACAGCTTGAAGTCCATTCTCGAATACCACCCAAAAAGTTTTCAAGCGAAAGAACTGATGCCAAACGTAGTATGACGCAAATTGTATATATTCACCATCCTATTATTTTTTTCCCAGATTCTTGTCCTCGCCTAACACTTATTCCGTGACTATTTAAAGTTTGTTAGGGTTTGGAAAGTTAGTTTTTCTTAAAGTATATCATTAGGACCGAAAAATATGAAAAGTATATCGTTAGGGCCGAAAAGTGAAAAAAGTGTATCATTAGGGCCGATTTATTTTTTCGGCCCTAATGATATGGACCCATTATGATTGAGCAATGCTCACAAACAACCATTAGACTATTCGTTTTGTTGCATTTACGGAAGACTCATATAAAGTATATAAGGTTTTATTTCCCATATAGTTTGTGTTGTTACTTATCAATGAAGATTAGATGAATTGGTAGTTAGTATTCGTTGACTGTATAAATGAAGATGGCAGTGATGAAGAGTCAATTTATTCCAATTTTAGTAAATATGAAGATTATAAAAGAAAAAATAATCTAGCTTTTATATGTTAAAACTATTAGATAAGACATGAACATCTATAATTACCTAAACTGAGTATCCTTTCAAAAACCACGTTTGTAAGCATTACCCATTCAAATAAGGCCCCGTACACAACCACGACGAAGACGACGACGAAGACGACGACGAAGACGACGACGAAGACGACGGCGACGACGACGATGAAGACGACGGCGACGGCGCTTCCTCAGGAATCTCCTTCAGAATGGATCAAAAGTCCAAAATTTTATGTATTTCACTAGGATATTTGACATCTCAGAATAGACTACGGTTACGTTTTACCTGATGTTATTAGAGGCGCCAAATAGTTTTCGAAATATCGAATATAGAGTTTTAACTAGTTTAACTAGCTCTTTTCAATACTCAATTGTATAAATGTTTTTGATACAAATACTGCAACTGATTTTACAAGTTAACCAGTTCAGGAAAGAATCTTTTATGTGCAGAAACAATTTTTTATATCTGGAAGTCACATATATCTCGAAATAAGTAAAATTGTCCATTTTTGACCCATTAGGTAGTAGACGCCGTCGGTAAATTCAAATTATTTTGAATTTCCCATTCGAATGGAAAACGACGCCGTTGCCTTCGGGGCTGTGAAATTACATCGTCAATAATTATTCTAAATTCAGTAACCTTTAGTATCTGCTGGAAACCGCCACCCTCAAATAGGGAAATTAACAAATTAATATTAGGTCATTATAATCTTCATATTCACTTTGTTTGGCACGTTGGATAACTTTACAGCATTTGTAACATCTTCAGTTTATATCATTTTCATATGACATTTATTGTATAGTTAATGTTAAGGGATGTTAATATATTCAATTTTGCTACCTTATAAAACATCATTTTATGAAAGTTCGGGTAAAACAGGCGGTCTTATGATACTTAGGACTCTTCAACTACGGTAACTGACTGGTGCAACGTATACAGCAAACGAAAGATATTTCTTGATATAGTTGGATTCAAAAGTAAGCGGATCCTGTCTGCTTCTCCATTTACAATAGTTGACAATAGTTGGCGCCTGGGGCCGTAGTATTGAAACACCCGGCAGGTGCCCAGCGGGCAGGCTAAAACTGCCTGGATCACCATCCGGGCGTTTCTATACTACGGCCACTGCAGTTTGCAAGTTTGCATATATTTCACATTTCTCAGAAGTCTTATTTTCCACGCCGCGTAACATTAATTAGCCGGTATTACTATTGAATTGTACTATAGTATTTGTTATAATAATGTGCGGTAAATAATACTGTTTTCGAGAAGTTGTTCAATCCTATTTTCACTGAATAAAACCTATATTATTAACTTTTATGGGTGGTCGTTGGGCTTTTGAATTTTCTACTTATCTCTACTGACCGTAGGACGCGCTGCAACCGCTCGCGTTCAACTGAAAATGGGTCATCTTTGGTAGAACACGTATTTTATTAGTTAACTTTATTATTATAAACCTATTGAGATGAATGTTTTAATCATAAACATTATAGGTGGTCGTGTTTATGGATTTATTAGACCTCTATGAAGCTCATGAACTATCTTTACAAAATGACCATGAAGCATTATTATCTTTAAAAGAAGAAGAGTTGGTTAAGTCTGTGGAGAAAAAGAAAACTGTTAAATATATACCGTGGGAACCATATAAGGCGGCGCCGAGCCATGATAGGTTTGTATTTTAACTGTTTTAATTAGTTTATTATTTATTATTTATGTTTATTATTACAACCGTTAAAAATACAAATAGTTGATTTAAAACAGCTGATATTTATATCAAAGTATTACCACATATTTTACTTACTAAAGTTCTAGGAAATATATTTGAAAAGAGAAACAAATACTTGTTATAATACACTCACTATCAGATATATAAGAAAACTGCAAAAGATAAAGAGCAAGTTGATACTATCGGAATGGAATCCGCTAGTTTATGGTTCTAACCGATAGACAGCTGCCCTAACCATTAGGCCATATTGTCTTTTTACTTATTTCATAAGTCTTTTATATTCTAGGAAGGGATGTGCTCCACTTGAGTTACCGCCGTTGATTTCATATACAAAAAGAGAGGTTGACAATACAATGGATATAAACAGCAATAATATGAAAATATTGATCGACGCCAGAAAATACAAAAATAATAATGGAAACGCAGTGTGTGCCGAACAGACAGCTGATGAAACAGTGAGTTTCAACGTTATATTAAAAACATTTTTTGTATATTTACTGCTTTATTAATATTAATCAATTGTGGTCAAATATAAATTGTATTTAGGTTTTAAAATTGGAAAATAATTTACAAAAAATGGAAAAAGAGTTGGATATGGAGAGAAAAATGAACTGTGAACTGAGACAGATGTTCCTATCTTCTTTAGGAGAAGAATTACAAGTAAGTATAAAGAGTAGTTAAACATTTAAGTTATTTATGTTATTATACTATATAATATATATGTGAAAGGTAATAATATAAATACCGCCACACTTTCTTTTAATGTTATATACTCGACAGCATGCATATGCACTATAAAAGTAGGGTTAGTAACTACCTTAAAGGCACGGTACACTCGAAAATTCAATTCAAATTTTGTTGTTTTAAATTGATCAGCTTGAAAAGTTAAGAAAAATGATATAATTAGCAGAAAAAATGATGAAAAATCAACGATTTTAATAGATTTTGCATTTTGAGTTTAGCTGGCTCGAGTGATATGGGTTACTGTAATAGTAAAAAATTCGATCGACTTATTTTAACTCAGTGTTACATCGATTAAAATTGACAAGACATTTTTGAGTGTATCGTGGCTTTAATGGTTATCAATATTTATTTTTGTTTATTATTATTTTTATTTATTCATTTATTTATGTTCAGACGCAAGTAGAAGCTCTTGCCGGTGACAAAATCGAACTAGCCAGACGTTTGGATGAACACTGTCATAAGGTAAACTAGAATAATAATAGAGTAATGCTAACTTTTGCTGACGATCAGTGATAATCGGAATGCTGATGATAACTTATTTTAAGATATCACTCTCTTAAAGTAATTTGATATTCCTATAAACACTGTATCGATTCATTTGTCAAGAGTATTGCTTTCTGTAGTTGACAATATATGTTCTTCATTATGTTATTTTCAGTTGGCAGCTCGCTACGAGGAACTGGACGAACTGAGAATAGAGCGCGACCTTTGGAAGTGTAAATTCCTAGCTCAGTCTATCAGAGTAGATGAAATAAATAAAACAAACCACAAACTAATAACATTGCTAAGAAACGTACAAGAATGGGCACTTAGAAACAGGTAGATAATATTTTATATTGAAAGAGTTAGATAAACAACGATTCTCCTCAAACGCAGGCCTGGGCCAAAGCTCAAAATTTGTAAATCAGCGATTTTTTGAGGAACCCCCTTTTGTTAAAATTTCAAAATGAATTTTTTGCCTAGCTCACGCGCGGTCGCATTGAATAGTGCGTATTCCTATACAAATCTTCAAAATTTTCAAAAAATTTGCGGATCAAATTTGCGGTTTTCGGAATTCCCCTTTGTCAAAAATGTGACGTCGACTCACATTTGCCCCCCCTCAAAGGTGAAATCTTTTCTGTTTATGAGCTCTCATTAGAGATTGTAAATGCCTATATACCAATATATATTTTAATAATAAAATTCCTTTTTGAATACTTGTCGATTTGTATATAAACAGATAATTTAAAAACAATTCATTTCATATAATATTACACTTTTTTAGCACATTGACAGACTGTCCGGAGCTGCATTCGTTCTCGCAGAGCAGTCTACAATCTCTTCTTGGGAGGTCGCCCTGCGAGGATTCTATTTCTTCACCCGCGGCGCTTTATTCTAATATCACCGTATCCTGCTGTAAGAACTGTTGCGGTAAAGAAATTATCCTACTCTAATCGACCACAAACAATGCTTCTACGGCCACCGCAGAGCAAATAATTGAAGAATTTTGTACATATGAGAAACACGTATTTGGGTTAAATTATTTATTATTGTGGTTGAGTTATTCATAGGCTGTGATTTTTATTGATGGACTTACGAGTATCTCCCTTCTAACTTTAAGTTTGAGAATTCCAATGGTGTCATTTTGCCAAAGTGTAATAAATATGTTTAATTTTATAGTAGTTTGTATTTCCCAGTAAAAAAGGGAAATATTAGATTGTTAGATAATAAAATAAGGTTGAGAAGCTTTAGATCAGTTAAGTTTCACACGAGAAGATTTCAACTTTAAATATAGTCTATAACAAAAAGAAGTATGCGGTGCTGTGTACTCTGCAAGAAAAATACAGAGCACGACAGAATTTAAATACATATGTATTAGCCCATGGAATTCTGTATTACTCTGTACAGATTCCGTATTACTCTGTACAGATTCTGTATTACTCTGTGGAAATCTGTACTGGCCTGTTGAAATCTGTATAAGTAAATAGGTAATACAATGCAAAAAATCACAAATAACGAAAACAAAAGGAATACACATAACACAATATGGTTCGATGCGCAATTTTTCGTTTGAAAAAAATAATTCTACTAGTTATATTTTTATTTTTTTTTATCATATCCAGAAAAAGACAACTACGCAATTGCGGTAGCCTACGTATACACACTCTGCGGTCTTTTGTTTGTTATAGTCTATAACTTAAAGACTATACAAAAGAAGTCTAAGGTTATGCAGAAATGTAACTCTGGTATATTCTATAGTCTACCATACCAGCTAGTAGAAACTACAAAGTTCAATCTAAAAATGAGACAGAAACAAAAATCATAAATACCATGTCTTTGTAACCGACTTTCTAATTAACCTGACTGAATATCAGAAAATTCAGAGCACAGCATTGCGTTTGCACCTCAATCGTTCGCTTTCCTATTCTGTAGTTTTGACAGCAGTTGCGGGAGTAAAGTAATTTACCCACTTTTTTCCCTGCTGGTTTCCTAAGCCTTCTGCAGCTACGGGGAGTCCAACCCACAGCCTCTTGGAGAATATTGCGGGAGATTGTTTGGTATCTAGTAGAATGTAGCACATAAAGAATAACTAAAAAGGACTCACTAAAAACTAAAACTAAAAAGAATCACAATCATATAATCGATTTCTACACTTATTTGAAATGAAATTACACAGATATTTTGCTGTGTTACATGAACAATTAATTTTTTCACTAAACCATGAAGTAATGTAATTATGACAAACTTGCAATAATAATCTTTGACAATTTACTATTCTGCAGAATCTAAGAATTGGGTTTAAAACGTTTTTCTAAAGGAATTTTTGTTATATTTGAAGATTTTCTGTTGTCGGGGGCCAATGCTTGTGCAAGGATATTCTTCTCAGAAGAATACCCTTGCACAAGCAGAAGAATCTTCTGGAACATTCAAATTTATATTAGGGCATATAACTGTCTCAACAGATAGCAGCATTAAAAGACTGCTCTACTGGATACAACACCTTGACCAGTAATCAAGTCGTAAACTTGAGTATTTGCACCCCGACGTTGAACCAGAGTAACTCTATTGAGTGTCTTAAATTGAGCACTCAGACCCTTAACTTGCACAACGTTTGTCCGCCGACTATAGATTGTATGATATAGTGTTCACCATACGTGAAGCTAGCCCTATTTATTATTTATGTATATGGTAGTCAAATTTTTTATGGTATTCAAAATTAAGAAGCAAGAAACTAGAAAAAATATTCGACACAGTGTGCACTTTACGCGCCGTCTAACTTTGCACCGCCCGAGATTTTGACCGCCCTGATTTTGACCGCCGGTGAGATTTTATTTTTCGTATTTTACCTTTATATTTTTATTTCGTTCCAGATTTCGTTTTAGCAGCGTACCAGAGACCGTCATTTACTCTTGTGGGACTCCCAATAACAGAACTATACTGAAAATTCTGCTTTCGCCTTTAAACAGTTCCGTTTTCAGGGAGTCTCACGCTCAGGGCTACGCATTTTAATGGCCGGCCCGGCCATTTAAATCAGACCTCTCAAAAGGCCGGGCCGGCCTCGGCCTTCGTCCAGCCTTTTGCAATTTAAGGCCTGATATATTGTTAACCTAAAAAATGAAAAAGAAATTGTGACCAAGGAACACATTTTATGTATTAATGTTTATTGAAAAAATTGAAAAAGAAAAAGAGTTAAAAATCCTACTTTTTAATTTTTTTAGGCCTTTAAGGCCCGCCCGGCCTTTCGAAATTGCAAGAAGGCCGGCTCGAGGCCGCGCGGCCCGGCCCGGCCTCGGCCTTAATTTTGAGACCGCCCTGAGAGGTCTGATTTAAATGGGGTAGGGTCAAGATTTTGAGAGGGCGGACCCGGGCGGGTTCAACGTTTCAACGATACCGGGCCAGCTCGGGCCGGCCCATACGCAGCCTTGCTCACGCTTGTCCGTTGAAATAATTTACTTTTCTGAGTGCATTACGGTGTTTTTGTAATATTTTCATCATTCGTTGTTTTTTCTTGATATAACATAGAGAGCAGTACTATTTAACTATCTCGCCACAAAATTTATTTTTCCAGCCTTTTTTCACAAAGGCATTGCTAGATGTATTCTGACGCGACAAATGTTCATGTCCATTTTTATTCTAAGAACTTATAAAACGTTTTCGCGGCCTCCAGTCTTGTCAAATCTAGTCAAATCAATTAAGTAATCGTACAGATATTGATTATTTATAATAAAATGTGTTTTCGCGGTGTTCTCAAACGGACCGGGCCGGAAATTTCAAATATTCTCGGCCCGGTGGGCCGACGATGAACCATCCAATATTTTTTTCGTAACTGTAGTTGATATATTTTCAAAATTTGTCGAAAAAAATAGAGAATTTTCAGTAATATGGTCGGGCCCGGCCAATTTTGAGAACCCCGTGTTTTCCAACGTCGCCGAATACTGTTGTGCATCAGAGCTGGGCGAAAGATAATTTTTGACTTTCGCCCAGCTCTGACACTGACATATCAATGAAAATCGGTATTTCCTTGTTCGTTTTCATTTAATATTTGAAACAGTGGATGGCTTTCAGTGGAGTTTAAAAATTCTTTCGACTTTCGACTTTCGCGAAAGAATATCTTTGACTTTCGCCCAGCTCTGTTGTGCATGATCAATGATCATAACAGGCCCACTCTTTGTGCAGTATTTTAACTGCTCTAAGTGTTTTGTGTGGCTTAACTGACTTATTATATTTTTCTTTGATCTACAATTTTTGTGTTTCGTTCAAAGCTCAGCAACGTTTTTTTATTACAGCGACAATTGGACAATGGAACGTATTGGAGAGGAATATTTCGTTGGCAATCGATTCAAGCTTAAAAAGAAACTCGGCAGTGGATCTTTTGGGGATGTTTACTCGTCGGAAGACACTGTTACTGGAGAGGAAGTAGCTGTGAAATTAAGCTTCCCTGTAACGATGTCTTCCTTTACTATTTGATTTATTTATTTAGACACATTCTGATGCTCTCCAATGTGAATATACCGTCTACCAGAAGATGCTAGGAGCTCCTGGTGTTCCCAGACTTCATTGGTAAGCTTTGATTTCTAAAAATAAATATAACTTTTAGGTTTGGGAGAACTGGTTCTGGCAACTTTCTGGTGATGGAATTGGTTGGTCCATCTCTTGAAGATTTATTCATAGAGTGTGGAAATCGATTTTCGATTAAGGTTTATTATAAAAGTTAAACATCTCAATAGTTTATTTTCGACGGTCTTGATGTTGGCTGGTCAAATGATTGATCGGGTGGAATATTTGCATTCGCTGAACTATATTCACCGTGATTTGAAGCCGGACAATTTTGCAATGGGAATCGGTCGGCGAAGCAGTCAAGTATATCTTCTTGACTTTGGACTGGCTGATAAGTAATTTATATTTAGCTAATTTTGTCTTATTGTTTCGTTTGAGATACTTTGATCCTGTTTTCCGAAGGCATGTTTTTCCTGCAAAGGTTGCAAATCTCTACAGCACACCTCGATATGGTTCTATAAATGTTATGAATTATTTCAAGGCTAGTAGAAGGTTTGATTTATTTATTCATAGTCCTTTTTAACACCTTGACTGCACGTGCCGTTTGCAGATGGGGTGCTACCTTGACTGCCTGCCTAAAGGGAAAGAACAGTGCTTTGAATTTTGTCTGAGTAAAATGGCAACTTTAATGAAAAGGCCGACCTCACCGCAGGTTAACTACAAACGGCGCTTGCAGTCTATATACGTAAAGGAAACGTACATCGCAAATAATGAGATGTTTTCAGAGACGACTTAGAGTCACTCGGATACTGTTTTATGTATTTCCTCATGGGACGGTTACCTTGGCAGGGTATTAAAGCGGACACCAAGAGAGAAAAGTACGAAATCATAGCTGAAATGGTACAGTTTATTGAATTACTTGAATTGATGTTTTTCTTTAGAAAGATCGACTAGTTCCCCATATGCTAGAAGCGTATCCTCCCCAATTTGGAGCATATATGTCTTACGTAAGATCATTGAGCTTCGATCAACAGCCGGATTACGAATATCTTCGGAATCTCTTTAAGTATCTGCTCGCCGAACTAAATCATGATGTAGGTCATGCAATGTTCTTTATTCTTTCTTTATTTGCAGCATGACTTTTGGTTTGATTGGGACGAGCGAAGAACAGGTCAAACATTGTCAAAGATATCGCCTATGTAGGGTATATTTGTTTCTAATTTTTTAACCATGTTTAATGTTTGTTTTCAACCTGTTTTGTGTTTATTTGTTTTTATTCCTGTGAATATGTTTTTTGTTAAAATTAATTTTTATCCATGGTCTGTATTTTATTCTTAGAATAAGCGTTTGGATTATTTCTATTCTATTGGAATGGGGCGAAATATGTGTTATAGCATCCTTTAGCACAAAAGCATCTTCCCTCCTTTTGTGCGTTCTTTTTCCCGGAAAACAAAAGTTGGTTAGGAGAAATTGTTAGTCACTAGTCACTAACCTTATTTTAAACAGCTTAGATTAACTAACATTAAGAAGGTTGCTTGATATAACAGTTGGTTGTTTTTTTGCACTTCCTCATTATATACACTTTGTCACAGTAGATGCGCTTGCGGGTTGCGACTTTTATAAGTGTATTGCTATCAATTCTTACGGTGACGTCACTTTTAGAGGCAAAAAGGTTACATATATATATATACACTGAAAGCCGAAATAGTCATTTTCGTCCATTTAAGAAATGGCCGACGAGTCTCGCAACGAAGACTCAATCCTTTAATTTTTAGTGCACTTTCTTGGGATTTCTGCATGGTTACTGTATTTTTAACACAGTTTCGGCACAATAAAGCTCACTGGCTGGTTTTGGCACTAAGCCTGAATGATTAATTAGACTTGCTGTAACTAATTTGGAGGCAAAAATACGTTGTTATAATTTAGTTATATGAATGAGCAAGCTCTATGCTGTTAATATCTCACCTGGCCAGGCCAGCCCCGGACCGTGCGCAGCCCTACGCAATACCAACTAGAACTGTAGCAAAGGAATTTATTTTGTTGTTTGTAGAGCAAATCGTATCATCTTTGGCTAATAAACTTCGAATCCTTGTTCTTTATCTCTGGTTCAATTTGATTGAATTAAATTGGATTATGATGGAAAATTCATTAAGTTCGTGGTGTTCTGGAGATGGGGACTATCCCGACATAGCTCAATGAAACTGTGCATGAAAATTGGCAAGTCAATTTAGTAACAAATCCCGCCCGCCCGGGATATGGGTGCTAAAGAAGCAGTCCTTTATTTCGTTTGCCCGTTTTAGCGAGCCGTGGCCTCGAGTTCTAGCTTTACGCACGCTCTAATGACATTCTAGACCGTCATTTATCATTTTCATGGAGTATTGTATTTAGGTCTGCTACTGTGATTATATAATATTGTAAATAATGAATAAAAAAGTTCAAATAAAATCTTTATTGCTTTTTTCTGAAAGAAGCACACTTTTATATATATCATTGCTCTTGATCAATTAAAGTTATTTTGTCAAAAATAGTTCGCACATCCCTAAAAAAAGAAAATATCAATAAAGTCATGATTTTACGTACTTTTTAATGTGACCATTAGTTTCGGCAGCGTTGATCGTACTCGTATATTCCTCTTGGGAGATCATATCCGAACTATTACATCCCGGATAGGAAAGTATTAAATCTTCGAGGGTGGTCTAAATATATTATAAGATTATTAATAATAATGTAAACATAAGATACCTGTTGATTATTAATACTTTTTTGCATTAAGGTTTCAATTGATTCTCGCCGACCTCTTGATTCTACAGGACATTCTAGCAAAACACTGAAATATTTATAAATAATTTTTCTAAATATACAATCAATTTAACAAAAAAATACCGCTACGTTGTTAAATACATTCCAAAATAATAAATATATAAGAGAACGAGTGAATAATTCTGAGTTTATTTAGTATAAAAGTAATAGTTAAGTGAGTAAATTCAATTTAATTTTAAATATAATTAAAGATAAGTAAACTAAAGTTGTTGAGGAACTATTTCGTTTCGCCCCCCTGGCTCTATACGACAGTACGCGGGGGCTCGTCAGTAGAACGAACGCTGATCTTCGAAATATGATATTGTGTTCCGTTCACAGCTGATAAACTGTTATAATTTTCAATAGAAATTGTTTTTTGCAATGTTATAATATTCTTGTACAATTTTCTCCTGAGTACGAACTTTTTTGTATTCGAAATCTTTTCCAACAAATCTAAGTCTTACAAATATATAAATAAGCCATTGTTCACCTTAAATCGGAAGAGTGTCTAATAGAGTTTATAGGACTTCTAAGAGGCGAACTCCATGATGAATCCTCTGTATCGGAAGTATCGGAAGAAGCACCGTTACTAACACCTTCAATACCGTTTATTTGTAGCGAACACAGTCTGAAATAGATATTTTTGTAGAATAGCAATTAACTTATGATATTTGAAATCACACAACCCACGTTGAAATTGCACTTTCTAGAATTTCTACTATTTGAGATAATAAGATTGACAATAAAAACAATGTAATTAACTTAAGTAAAAAATGCTTCTGGACCACCCACCTCGGTAATACGGGCGATGGAGTGTCTTTCTTTTGAAGTTGGCGGCAATTCTTTGTGAGCAGTGAATCTGTTGCTCGTAGTAGCGGTTTAGTCTCCGAGTTGCGTCGAACTTCGCAGGCTTTTCTAGATTATTTATCATTTATTTTAATAAAATAATGTTACTATATTAAATCTTATCTATTAATTAAGCCTCTTCAAAGTGCCCGTTTCCCAAAATGTCGGCCCCGGCCCGGCCGGCCCTAGTCTATTTCAGACTTTTAGCGGATATTTTCAGAAAAGTTAGTGTTCAGTGCTATATTTCGGCGTAAAGAATAAAGAGTGCACCAATCTTTACCAATTTATGTTTATGAATACTATTATCAAAGATTAACCTAAATCAGTCGATTTTTTCATAAAAATAGTCCCTGCGGTAGACGAGTTTTTGAATTTTTTTTTGTATTTGAGAAACGGGCCGACCCGTTTATCAAATTATCAAAAATGTTTTATTTGCAATGTTTATCATTCTACTTACTTTACTATAGTCTTCATTCCATTTGAGGTTTCAACCACAACTTCTTGGAATTTGTTAGCTACTTCATAGCGAGGAGGACCGTTGGACAAGTCAATTCTCTAAACAATGAGTATAGTAAGAAACAAAAAACAATTCTTCCAATTTTATATTTTCTTAAAAAGAATGTTTGCATTAACATACCTTTTCTTTATTATTAACCTCAGAAGCGTAATTCCAACCAGAGGGTACAGTGTTATGTACGGCCATGTAGGGAGGTGCTTAAATCAAATGTTTCAATAATATTATTATCCTGTATCATATTTCTACTGTTATATTAAACTCACGTGTGGTCGGTGGGTTTGGCGGCGTGGGTGGCCTCGTGTCAACTGCTATTGGGAGTTTTTGACCTTGTTGCACCTGAAATTCAAAGTTCCAGGAATCTAAGTAATATAATTTATTACAGTTTTATTAAATAACCCATAGTTATTTAACATAGTTAAATTTCCCTCTCACCTCATGATAACCTGCTAAATAGGACAACAAATCGTCCAAGTCATCTCGTTCGACGGTGAATTCGAGGCCCTAAAAAAAGAATAAATAGTTAAATAGGACTTGTATTTACATAAATAATATGTATATATTTCGAATATATATGCTCTGCTACCTTTATATTCACCTGGTTCGTGTTGTTGGCCATTCGAATGCTTACAACATAAAGTAGATCACTTTCATATCGGACTACTAATCGTCCTATGAGGTCAAATCCAATTGAAATTGCAGGTTGGTTGCCTATAACACCGTAGAATTATATTTTATAACTATATATATCTGTTTAGCAAGAATAAGTTAACAATTTCAACCTGGGTGTTCCTTTTATTCAATTACCTTATAACTCCAAGCTTCATGCATTAAAAATACTTTTGCAAGTTTAACAATGTTTTACTCATCTTTTAGCTATTCACTTATCATTTTCGTTGCAATATGTTTTATTTATATAAAAGTACCTTTTCCTGGATGTCTTACAAGAAGTCCATTCTTGGGATCTATTTGCATTATCATATCTATCTGTGACTCCTTGAATGTAACTGAGAAAGCCCTGCCACCGAAGCTAGGTAGATGAGATACTATATGAAGGTACTTGAGACGGATCATAAGACCTACATCTTCCGTTTGAAATGAACTGCCTAAAGGAACAACGATTTTACAATAGAGTTTAAATAACTAGTTATATTTTAAATAAAATTACATTGTGAGAGTGGGTATACTTAATTTCCCCTAAACATACTTCAGGAACAACGATCGATGTTTTTCTTTGAACTATGTTATAAAGTTATATATATATATAATATATAAGGCACATTTTAAAAATAAATGAATAACTTAATTACCGGCTTCGTCTTCTTTCCGTTCTATACATTCGGCTAGCTTCGAACTATCTTTTTTAAGGTAAAACCTCAAATGCTTGCGAATTTCCCGTCGTTTCACATTATCTAGCAGTATCGCCGGTAAGAATGTCTCTAGACCATACTCTTTTCTAAAATTAAAGTGTTAATAAAGCGTTTAAGCTAAATAGTACGTTGCTTTGTATTAACTTTTGTAAAACAACCAAGCAGTTTAGGAAGAAGATAGTTGATACTTCTAGCCGGCCCAATTATAGTAAGTAGTATTTAATATAAACAAAGAGTGATCTTTATTCTCAATAAACTTACTCTAACTTAGAAAGAGAAACTCTGCCATCTTTGAGAATGGAGGACTCCAATGATACCTGCTGCATATGCAGGGCTGCTAGTCTAACACACGCCTCGTATCTGCAAAAGCAAACATTTCTCTTAAAACTTAAATGGTATAGCCTAAATTCAACATTTTCGTTTATTTGTGGGGGTACAATAGTCAAAGATTTAGTCGGTCGAGGTCGGTCGGGATCAGGGATGTGGACAAAAAAAAATTAATTCCACAAAACGGAAACTGGAACTCCGGACATCCCCGATAAAGATAGGCCCGTCGAAAAATTGAGACTACTTTAGAAAAAGTTTATGTTCGAATTTTCCGCCCTTATTTACGACCGGTCGTGCGGAGCCCGGATACATTAGTTATATTAGAATTAAGTATTATTACCTCATTTCAAAAGCAAATCTGCCCATCACCACGTCATTTACACATTGTTGATAGAAATATTCAAAGACCTTTGGATCTTCTTCTAGAATTGAGCCTACCACCTGCAAATATTATCATTGTATTAAAATAAGGAGAAATAACAATAATACCTGTGGAATGAAAGAAAATCGAAGAACACATCGAAAATGAGAAGAGTTTGGTAGAGCAATTATCTAGAATTAGGTAATATATTAAATTAAATAGTTTTACAACAAATATAATATTATAATAATGTAAAACTAAAGCTACCGTTGTAATTTTAGTATCAGATCGTAGTAGACTAAGTCTACTTGAACGAGCGCCTAGCGAATACTCGATGGCCATTGAAAAATATATGCGAGATTTATATTGTAATTTAGACATTAGAGATAATAAGATATCCTGAAACATTAATAAGTTATATTGTTATAAAAACAATAATTCAACATAAGAAAGGCATTCAATTTTACAAAAACTATTTAAAAGATGTTTGTTGTTTTATAACGAACAAGTTGATATATTACTACAAAACCACCCCTCATTGTTACTCACACCATCTACTAACAGAAATATAACTTACATTCACGGTGGTCTCGTCGTCATATTTGAAAGAGCGCGTCTGTCCGTTTTCCAGGTATACCCGTAATACATTAGGAAGTGAGGGGGGAAAGTCGTTAGGCTAAAATATATGATAATTAGGCTAATAAAACAATTGCAAATAAATGTAGTTAGTTATATTCAAATAAGTTATTAAAAGACTTCCGAGACCAGTCCAATGAGATATTATTTGACATGTAGATATTTTATTCTGTTACTTTGTCTCGGTAAAACAATAAAACTATTCTATATAATAAATTTAACTAACCGATTCGGGCCTTGAGGCTACGGCAACACGGTCTGTGAAACGAACTTTACAGTTTTTCCTAGCAGATCTCTACAAACATTTGATTATTTAAAATTATTTAGTAGATATTAGCAATACTTTATAAGAGTAATTAATAATAGTTTAAAAGAGTAATTATAAATAGCAAAAAGAGTGGTTAAGCTATTATATTGTTAGTATTAACATATTATAAATAACCTACAGTTGTTGGTTGTGGCATTTGTTCGATTGTTAGTTCTACTTGATCTATACTAGATCTAACCATTTCTACAACTTCATCTTTTGTCATATCACGCACGTTTGTCCCATTTACTGCTAGAATCTGGTCATTTGCATAAATTAAACCGTCTGATGGACCGTCTAAAGTTTTAAAATTATTAAAATTACTATAATATTAAAACTAATTTTATTATCTATTGTTGAAAGTAATTGATAGTGACGGTAATTCAGAATGCTGTGAAACTATTCGTAGGTTATATAAGTAAAACTAAAACTAAACGTGTTACATATGTTTATAGACCACCTACTGTTATTACTTACAATTAGCATGCTTTATAGTTTATTCCTAATATACAATAACTTACCCGGCGACACAAATTGAATAATGGTTGGGTGCTGTCCTGCGGCCACGAAACCGAAGCCCATCTAAAATAGTAACTATTAGCAATTTAGTGTAATATAATTATTGTTGTATCCAATAAAGTTAGTTGGTGGTCTGCCTTACCTCTGCACGTCTTACTATACTAACAGTTCTTTGACCCTCCGGGGCATCCGAATTTCTAGGGTCAGTATAGGTTGTCGTCTTAGTTAAATGACTGAAATTATAAAATATTATTAAAAAGCCCAATTAGAATCATATTCAAGTTAATTTCAAGTAATTATGTTTTTAAAAGTGTAAACAACCGTTTGTTGACAAGTTTTAACTGGCTCAAATAAGGACTTTCACCTCATTGCAGGGGAATCTGAACGTTATTCAAATCAGAACTGAACAAAAGACCCCACATATAATAAACTAACTTAATGTAATAAGTGTATCCGTTTTGATCAGAAGCCTGTTCCCATCCATACGGCAGTCCTAGACGACATCTCCAACTTGCCCATGGGGGCTCCCAATGGGAACTTCGAGAGCTATGACTGAAACAGTTATAATAATAAAAAGAATAAAAATATTGTATTATCTTATTGTTTAAACTATTTAACCATAACAACAAGTCCCCTTTCTTTCTTACATTAGTTCTCTTATTTGATCTACACTAGTAGAGGGTATTACTGATCGGAGATTTGTCTCAAATGGTACATTGCTCGAACGCGATTTTATCATACCACACACGAATTAAAGCTGTAATTAAGTAAAATAAAAGTATTGGAACAAAAAGAAAATGAAATAATACATATTGAATTATGCAGAATATGTTTAATTCTCTTGAGGGACGTTGTGTTAGTTGACAAAGTATATAAAACTTGACAAGAGTTATGTTATAGGACAACTTGTGACAAGAGTAGTACATGCTCCAGAAGGCATCTCACAAGTAAATGTAAAATATAAATGATGAATATATAGTCGGATTCAAAAGTAATAAGGCCGTTAATAAGCAGGAGTGTTGCAATATTTTGTCTGAGTAAGGCAGAGCGAAAGCAAGTTTGCAATCTGCTGATATCGCGCGAGTAGAATGCAAGCAGGCGCAGTGCTAACAATAACGAAATACGCGGCATACACGGCCTCTTTACTTATGAATCTGTCTATATATCAAATATAAAACTGTATTGCTTCTTGCTCAATCTAGTTTCATTTTAACTTATATTCATTTACCTCTATGTTTGTAAATATATTTGTACTATAAGTTCTCTATTAAAAGACAACTAAAGCAGATTATATCAATAGCCTACAAAATCCTTTCCCATCTACTACAGCACACATAACACAGCTATATAAAATACAGTTTGCTACTTAATTAAAAAACAATCTGAACAATTCCGTGGCAATAAAAGGTTTCCGCCCACCATTATGGCTGTCCCATTTTTTCTCTGGGGTGGTCTAGCCTCCCATCCCGCTTAGTTCTTCTTCTTGCCTTCAAAATGGCTCTCCGGGGCATATTGGACTCGCCTCATATTCTCGCAATGCATAAATAACGCATACATATTTTACAGCCATAAAAAGGATAGAAAGTTCGAAAAAAGTTTATGCTCTCAAACTTCATCTGGGGTGGTCTGTCTTTATTAGAGAACATAATGGGTGGTCCTTTCTGTAAGTTAACAATAATGAGCTGTTTTTAGTACACTGAGGTAGCATTTCCCTGAATATTATTAAACATTTGATATAAAAAGGTCTCGATTAAAGTGTTGCGAAATAATTGTAAGCAAATAATGTATGCAAGTAGTCAGAAGCAAAATAAACAAAGAATAAATAAATATAGGAATAAATCCGGAACTTGCTTTACTTTCTACAAAAAAAGGAGCAGACCTGGTGGTTCAAAGACTTTGATTATTTTTAATCTCCGAGCACTAAACTAATACAATAGTTTAGTGGTTGGATAATTTTTAAACAAGCATTACTTAAAAACAATCTCATTTTGCCAATAGTATTTAAGCTATCTCTAACACAAGCTAAATAAGTTTAATTTGTTATATATATAAAGGTGTGGTGGCTCAGTGGTTATAAGCTTCTTTTCATAAGCTAGAGGTGCATGTGTCCATTTCCACCAAAGAAACAATGATCTGAATTCGCTGTTTTTCTATAAAGTTACCGCTTCCTAAAGTTACTTCACCACATCTTTGTTCTTCTGTGATCTAGTGTTTGGTAAAATAATTAAACATTTATAATATCGATTATTACAGTAGTTAATGTAACAATAAACGTTTTTTAAACCTTTATATTGTCTTATTTAAAATACATACTTTTATATAGAACAAGTAAGTAAAAACAAGATTCTATAAAGTGCGGCTCGTTAGTATAAATATGTCTTTGAGGCGTGGTCTCTAGAAATTTGAGCTCTAAAGTTAATGATTCTGACAAGATTATTTTAATTATTATTCGGCAATGTCTGCCTAACATAATAAATTAGAAAACAATTCAAAATAATACATATATTGCAAAAGTATGCAGCTTTTCTTCTTATATGTGTTACATTCATGGGTGATTAGCTGTTCATTTCCCATGATGTAGGTCAAAATGTGCCACCAACAAAGAAAATCAGTATAAAAGAGTAAGGAGTTGTAAAGAGCAAAAGTACATCTTGCGCGACATAGCAATTTATAACAATGAAAGCGCGCCCGGTTGCAAATCACTAAAGACTCTGGGTAGCCTACAATTTGCTGCTCTACTACTAAAATCTGCTCCATTGAGAAAGAGAAAGACCTCACATACAGCTCTAAATATGGTTAGTCATTGCAAATTCGTGATTCTATCGGAGCCGTCCAGGATAAATTTAGACGAATTTTGAAGCAGTTTGGGACAACCAGCTGCATACTCTCTATATATATATATATAAGTATAATATAACACAATTCTAGTAATTAAATATTCTTGTGTGCATGTCTTCTTTACAGTTGTTTTTATTATATATTTTTGATGCGTAAATTTGAGTTTTCAGTCAAACAAACAATAATTAAAATTGACAAAAATTACAGCTTTGCGTTACCATTAAAAGAAAACAATCGATATAGCAAAATGCAGTGCAAACATTTTGAAACAATATAGACATCCAACACTATCAAGTATCAAACAAAAAAGCCGATTTTTCAACATAGGTGGTCTAACATAAGTTTACTAGTTGTCTTCATGGGGGGCCTTCCCTGCTTCCTCTCTCTATGAGTATCCAATTTCACAAGGGAAAAAATCAGCTATTTTTGCTAGAATAATTACTATTTTTCCGAAATCAGAGTATTTAAGTTTTATAAGATGTCAATTATGCAAACATCTTCTAACAAGTGTTCTAATATTATATATAATTTCATATACATTAAAATATGAATATATTCAAACCATGCAATGCTTAGGCAATCGGCAATTTTTGAAAGTCAAATACATAGTAAAGTATATAAAGAAACATTGTTTACATCTCTAAGTATTACCTGTATCGTAAATAATTATGTGAGGTCTCGAATTACACAATTCTACTCTTACTTGAAAAATGTTTTTCAAAATCTCCTTAAATTTTAGTATGCTTATCTATTGAACAAAAAATGCTCAAGTTGGCAGAATAATTAAATCCTGTACGCAAAAACTTTGTGAAATGAAATGTGTGTGTTGGAAATATATTTAAAGCTCTTCTTCTCACGATATCAAGTTACTGGGGGATAAAGCCCCCACCAGACCACACAATCAAATAAGTCAAACTCAAATGCCAAGTATTACTAAATATTTCATCTTCTCAACAAATTCTAACAATTAGTTATTACAAAGTGAATAGCACTTGGTTAAAAGTTCTTGTTAGCTAAGATTATATTGTTCTATTATTTATGCACTGCCCACTTTACAATCAAAAAAAGCCCAATTTCCTTTAAGAACTTTGCTAAACAACTGTAATTGGTTGTTGGTCTAAGTTAACAAAGAATAATCCAGTAGCGTAGATATTAGTTAATGTAACTATAATAACAAATGAATGAAAAATTGCTCTATTTTGTCAAATTCCCTTCTCGCGTTCTTCTCTATATATAATCTATTTCAAAAACTAGACTGCATAGCGTTGGTCTTACACAATGTACGGTATTGCTAAAAAAATTTCTAGGTTTTATTTGCATTTCCCTTACTTAACTCTGCTGGTGGCATTGCATCCGCGTCTTGCCTTTTGACTCCTACACATGTTATTGTGAGTGGAAAACAAGGCATTTATACGTTTTTAACCAGCTATGGCCGGCGGCGTTCTTGGCCACCAAGGAAGCAAACTCATGCCGCCCCACACGGCCGCGGTTATGATAAGGATGTGGCGGGTAGAATATGCAAGAGCATGAAGGATACAACTAGGAGTCAGCGGGAATCAACATATTCAAAAAATAAGATGCTATAACTTTTAGAGAGATAAGTAAGATTGTAGTCGCATTTCCGAAAGAATAGTTAAAGTTAGATGTGTTTAATAGAAAATATATATAACATTTGCTTTTTAACTAAATAAAAACCTTTTGTGTCAAAATTCTATAAAGTCGCAACTTGGCAGCAATATTATTATCGGTATTAATTAGATTTGCAATCGGAAAGTTGGTGAGACAATTAGTAAGATATTGACTAACTTTGAGCATATTCTTAACACTTATTGTTAATAATGAAATAAAAGGCAAAACAGTTGTTATTAATGTTTATATTTCTGATGTTTGACTGCTACTGCTTTTGTTAGCAGCTTCCATACAAATTCCTCCATTTGTGGGGCCTTTGACCATAAATTATTTGAGCTCCAAATGTGGTTTTAGCAGGTTTCCCATGCAATGGATGCACTCAAGCGATAATACTTCAACCAAGACTGCTTCACACGAAAGTCTCATGCTTTAATAGTAACGTTTGTTACCTTCAAGTATCATTCTCAGCCACATAGTGATCGAATTTAGCGTTTAGGTTAAAGTAATATCCTAACTGTCCTTCACGGTTTTTATATAATTTCTAAATATTATTTTAGTATTACAAAATCCTTTTCATGTAATGCTGATAGTAAAGAACATCTTTGTTGGCCCAATAATTAGCTGCGTTTATTGAGCGCCAAAATAGTTATCATTGTCCGCAAGTCGATTCACACTCACTTTAGACTGTTTTAACTTAAGAGGCACGGTTCCCAAACGAAACGGTAACGCTGTTGCTATAGTATCAGTGGTGTTATAAAACAAATTATGAATATTATTTGAAAACGAGAAGATGTTTTATTTTATATATTTTCACCCCATAATAGAGTATTAACTATACTGTAAAGTAAAAGTTCACATAAATGGTTGTGCAGTTCTCAATAACTAAAGCTAAGCTGGTTACTAACGAGGTATTGCAATCAAGAGGGGTGCTTAATGCTGTTTCTCGCAAAATAAACTAATAAATGGGACAAATGTGGAGAAATGATTTAATATGCGTGGTAGAGAGTTGAAGGCACCACCACCCGGCCCAGCTGTGGTTTCAACAACTTTGTCGATTTGATTGAGTCTCTCAGTGTAACATTCAACACAAACTCACGACCATAAAACCGGTCATCAGACTGATCAGACTAAGAAAAGACCGCTTACATTATTTTGGCCCGCTATCCTGATTCAGAATAAAGAACTCAGGTCAGAAACGAGTGAGTATACAACTGTAGAATATTCGCACTTTGTAATAAAATAGATTTTTAAGGATGAATCTACTTAAATTTCACATGTTGCTATTTCCTTCAACCGGAAACAGGATGTTCTTTAAGCGAAAATGGAAATTAATTCAAGCCTCAGTTATAAAGCAAATTTTTAATAAATAAACGAAATAAACGACTATTTCATTAACGTTTTAAAGTGAATCGAAGCAATTTACTTCTATGGTGGTCAATAGGGTTGTTTCAGTGAACTTGGCATAGCTGGGACTGGGTATCCCGCATATATATATATATATATATATATATATATATATATATA
>JAQGAV010000112.1:0-47691 GCA_034691345.1 Phasmarhabditis papillosa | reverse complement strand
TATATATATATATATATATATATATATATATATATATATATATATATATATATAATAAAGAAAACAATAACTGAAAACATTATTCGATAGTTTGTTAAGTCAAATGGCTTTTATTTTCCAGCTAGAGTTTCAAGGTATGTTCATCAGCAACGAGCTCAGAAATCATATTTAATAATATGTAATTATATTAAGAAAGATAATATAAACTAACTTTATTATTAAAATTAGAATAATAAGATTATCCATCTTGCAGATAGAGAGATACCGAGTACCCTAACAGACAAAAGCACTATAGGCTTCTATACAAAAGTAGGCGGAGCTAAGCAGCTAGCGAAAATGCAAAAAGTACAAAGAAATATCCAAATGTATCGGAAGATTGGAGATCCCTAATTATTTAGGCTACATAAGTGGGCTTTACTTCTTGCAAATATGGTATTAAGTCTATTCCAAAAGTTTTTAGCACAGAATCGTAAAACGCAACGAATCAAACAAAATATTCCGAAACTGGTCGACCGGAACTTTACTCAATGAGTTGTTGTCATTGAATCCATATTCTGGATTCTTTTGTGGTGGCCTGATCAAGCTAACCAACAACTGTGGAAGAATTGGTATAACCTGAGCTACAATGGCAAGAGCGAACCGGGCAAATATAAGAAAATGATCATCAAACGAATATAAAATCTCATATGATATTGCGATTGTTGGAATAAATTATTTTATTGTATTGTATTGTATTTGTGGTTGTATTCTTGTTTTTTGAATCATGATTACAGGTTTTGTAATTTGCCATAGTTTTGTCAAATAAACAGTTGTACCGTAGTTTCTATACAAATGACTATCATATCAATTTGAATTCTTTTCCATTACCGCCTTGTTGATTTATTGATAGTTCCTAGTTTCCGCTTTTGCCGGTGGGCATATCCTAAAAGAAGTTGCCGCAGTCCTTTAAAGTGATTGAAGGCAGCCGTAAGGACTCTTTTGGCCTAACGGAACAACAGTTTATTAGTAAGAAATGCATGTAAAACACTTGTAAAACATAGAAGTACAAAGCCAGTAGCAAAGATAGTGAGTTAAATATTCTAGCTAACATATAAATATAGATAATCTATAACCTAGTCAGGGAATGCGATAGTTTAGTATCACCAGGAACCTTATTATATTCAAAAAGAACGACTCAAAATAGCATTTTATTTATTTTATATAAAGTTATCCTCATACCAACCGGATCTTAAATAAAAAGTCTTAACACGATCAGTTTTGAAAGCTAAAAGGTTGCCACAAAGTTGTCGACCCGAAGGAGCACCGTTTTTCTTTAGGTCAAACTACCTGAGCTCATATCCGAAACATTCTGCTTGTTACAGTAATCCTTTATTAACTTAAAAATACATGTCTGCGTACCTTTAAGCTTTCTTCCAATAAAAAAACCTACCAACGCGTCTCTGAAAGTTTATTCTTGAATAAATAGTAAATCCTTTAAGGTAAATGTAAAATAGAAAATTCTAAAGTGAATTTGGTGAAATTAATTTAACTAATCGAGCAGTGTACGTAGTCATAATAAATAGAACAGGTGAAATAGTAGATTAATTTAGAATTAAGATAGATTAACGAAAGTGAAACAGATGGAATATATTCTAGGATAAGTTAGTCCAGTACATAAGCCTATAAAGAGTAATTACAATATTTACAACCTCCCATGCGTCTTCACTACAAGGACTCTTAAACGGAATACTATTGTAGCTAGGTATAAGACCAAAAATGTTTGTTTCGACGAGAGAGGGTAGAGCTAATAGTTATAGTTTCTATCAGACGCCAATGGTATTGTAAAGACGAATTTCTTTTCCTTCTAGGGAGTTCATACCTTCAATCACTCTCCGTTTAAGGTATAGTCTATAAAAAATGAAAGACCTCAGAGCGCGGTGGTATACGTAGGCTTCCGCAATTGCGTATTTATCTTTTTCTGGATATGATACAAAATAAAACTAGTACAAGACTATTTTTCAGATAAAAAAGAAAAAATTGCGTATCGAAACATATAATGATTTTCTAATTTTGCCACAGAAGGAGCGCTTTTACAAACTTACGCAACAACGCGCCCTGCAGTCTTCTTTCTGTTATAGACTATAGCTACACTACTTTTATTAATACAGTTTCTGAATTGTTAATGTATTCTAGCGACCACATACAACAAATAAACGTCTACAGAGAGTGTAGGAGAGTTCCATCTAGGGGAAAGAAATTGAGACCGAATTCTGACCAGGGCTCAACTGCGAAATATTGACCCGAACCTGGACTTTTAAGTCCCACTTTTCGTTTGATCCCTCAAGGGTTTAACATCCATTAGCACAACTCTTGTTTTACCAAAATACAGCATTTAAGTTCTAAAACTTAGGCGTTAGAAACAAAAAAGAAACATGCATATGTGAGATATTAAATAAGGAAGTCGTGCTTCACAGATCTACCATCTCTGCATCCCGTTTGTTCGTTTGCTACAGCCGGCGGCAACTCGAAGCCACTGCGCTCTTTTTGCACCGCTGCGCAGACACTGGCGAGAAAAGCAAAAAAGCTAAAGGGATTTAGATTTAATGAGACGAGATAACGAAGCTACGTTTGAAAAAGACTAGCTAGCAGCATTATTGTAGGGTTCTAATGGATTTTAATTAACGGTATATTATTTTAACAATAACCATTGAAGGATTTCTTGTTCACAAGACATATCTCAATGATTCACATGTCTGTTATAGTCGGCGGTCAAGGCATATGCAAGGGTATACGGTACGAACTGCAAATTTATTTGCAGCTCAACCGATCAATAGCGCGCGAGAACGTGGAATAGTCAATGATGCAATAGACAACACCAACTCTAACTTATTTTTTTGAAACAATTAATTAATGTTAGCGAATATAGCAATTTTACGCGTTTTAAATTGAACAATCAGACCTTTAACTTGCATATCGTTTGTCCGCCGCCATATAGTATGTTGTTGAGTTGTACTACCATGAGTCGGATGCTTTAAACAGGTTACAAAGTGAAAATATATATCTCCAAAGAAGCGTCAGATCGTTATACCGTTGTAGATTAAAAATACCTTGTGTACTAGAAGTACAGGTCGTCCATCAGGAACCAAAATAATTTTTCATTATTTGTCTCTGACGATCGAGGCAGCCAGCAGAAACCTTTGAACTTCGTATAACTTGCTGCTTATGTGCATGTCAAAACCTATTTATATTTGTTTCCATGTTTCTAGTATTCCTAAAATGGGAATTGACTAACGGTTAGTTATAAAAAGGTTAGCGACGGTGTTTAGGGTATATTGCGTATTCATGACCACTGCCGTACAAAACGAGAATATCGAAAGGAACACAAGAAAAAGTAGTTAGATAGACGAATATGGAGAATAAAGTGTTGCTGATGCTAGCAAAGACTCTTGAATGGTATGAAACATGGGAACATCCTTATTTGATAAGTAGATCCTAATATAGTCGGATTCAAAACGAATAATGGAGTGTAAAAATAATTTTACACTCCATTTTGCGTTTGCCTCGTAAATACTTTTCTACACTCCCCTATTCGTTTTGAATCCGACTATAATATATTTGATGAAAGTTTCTGTTAACATAATTGTACGTTATGTTAACTATGTATACATTAAGCCTAGTTAGGTTGATTGTTCATTAAAACCGTTTCACCTTCTTTCTAATGTTATCCGCAAACAAGCGTGATTGTCTGTTTTTAAACATATTTAACAATTATACTGCAAACCATTGTAACTATTTTATTAGTAAAATGATAAAATACATTTTATAAAATGGGAAACTGCTTAGTTGTTTTAATTACTACTAAGCTTACTGTATTATAATTCAGACAATGTAAGCTATTTGTGTTTCTTTTATTTATAACTGTTCATTGTTGTCGCTTTACCGTTCGACACACTCCGGTTGTAAATTGTTAATAAAGTTTATTTTGCCGTCTGCTGCAGGCGGCTTACTGGCACTTTGAATAAACGCGTAAACACAGTAGAACAACCAATTAGAAGACTGTAAACACCGGACAGTAAGAGATGAACGACTGTACATCATATAGATGGAATGGCAGAATCTAAAAGAAAAAAAAAGAAAAAGGAAATTATGAAGTTCGAAGGAGTGCCATTTGTTACCCTTAATTGTATAAATACCCCTAATTGCCATGAGCAAATATGATAATGAATTCCATCAGAGCTAAAGAACCCTCAAACAAGTAGCTGGAACTATTTTTTCGGTACTAGCTTCCAAATTTTCTCATAACCGGACTCTTTGAGAGCTGGAAAAATGTTACAGACCTAAATCTACATAAAATTTGCAAAACAAATGGCCACGGCGGGGATCGAACTCAGGTCGCGAGCGTATTATTACCCGCGCAGCTTTGTAAATAGAGAAATTTGAATCTGATCTAAGTTTTGTTTTTGTTCATTTTCTTGACCGAGTTTAGAGAAGGCCGCTGTTAGATGAGAGACGTAGAGTAAGTGTTGGCAGACAGCCAGCTGACAACTTCTCGCACCTTATGAGGGTGGCAGATATTTAGTGACACTCAGTTGTCAATTACGGATGTTTGTTTAGTTAACATTGTAGAATTATTGTAGTTAAATTAGTTATATTTAACTATATATTTAATTAAGATATAGAATAGTAGTTATGATGAACGTTTCTGTTTGAAAGTTTAATCAGGTTTTTCTTCTAATGAGATCTAGATTATTATGTTACAAAGTTTATTATTTTATGTTAGTTGAATCTTGTTGATATAGTTTAATTCAAGATTTGGACTGTTTTGCGCCGCTTCTACTAGATACGCGGTGTTGTAAAACTTTGCATTTTAAAAATTAAAGCGCGGGCAATTCGGAAGAGTCGCGTGAGGACGACGCGATGCAGTCTAGTTTTTGAAACGGCCTATATATAAAGGAAATATATAGCCGAAAATAAATTCGACAAAGACAGTTTTCTGTTATTCTACACTTTATTCTCTTTCAATATTTATAGTGACGTATAGTGAAACTTTAATTTACAATTGAAAAACAAATCTTTTGAATAACATTCCTCTCAGTTGAAGTGTTTTTCTAACACAACAGTTTCATTGTTTAATGGTTATTAACATATAAATTAACATAATAAGAAATGTATTTTGAATATTATTAAACTTGTTTTCCTTAGTAATTCATGTTTTTCTTCCGGGTACCGTATATGTCTTATCCCGAACTCTCTAGCCCTTCCATCTTTATAATTCCACTGGGAATTGTCCGATTGCAACATTTTGGACATGTTTATTTGTTTTTCTTTGCTAAAAAAGTGGCTTTTTGTTTAAATAATAACATTTTTGATAAATTCAATTTCAATAAAGCTATATATAGTCAGATTCAAAAGGAATAAGGCCGTGTATGCTGCGTATTTTTTCGATTTTCAACACCGCTTTCATTCATTTCGCTCTCATTTTCAGCAAAAATTGTTTACTTTTGAATCTTTTGAATTTTTAACACGGCCTTATTACTTTTGAATCTGACTATAACATGCAACTGTTAATAATATTGTTACGGTTAGTAAAACAGTTTTATATCTTAAGTAGTGAATAAGCATCCGTGTTTCTAAAAGAACTTCCGTAAATCGTTATTATATTGCTGGAACAACTACTTCTTGCATGTTTAGTATTGTGTTTGCCGTGAAAGTCGGGCAATTACATGTTGCTTAAAGTATAAATCGACAAAGGTACTCAGACTAGTAGAATTCAAAGTTATATTGCATTATATAGTTATAGTTTTATTCACAATATACTTTGACTTACTAATTTGTGCACAATAATCAATTTAACTTATCAACCTATCCACAACGCTTCTCCACACCTCAAAAAAGTTATAGCAATTCTCCAACCACGTGAATCATCTAGTCTAGCAAGCTATAAACACAAATAATTTTAAAGAAACGTTTCAGTCTTGAGTACTTTCGAAGATTATTTGAAACCTATATTAGCCGAAGTAACAAAACTATTAAAAGTTAAATTATCCGTTTTCACATGCTACTAATATTTGTTTCTTTTGTTGTTGGAGGACTGAGCATCTAGCGGTAACCATTGACTACGGAGGGTCGCACTACTAGACCGCTATTATATATAAATTAGGGCTTTATGGTTGCACATTTATAATATTAGCATGTTGTTATGTTTAGTGTCTTATAAGAAAAAAAGCATATAATATGCACTTGCAAAAGAAATAAGAACGATTTGTTCTGCTTCATTTTGCATAAATAGCGTGTTTTTTTGATGTCAACTTCTTTGCATTATAATACTAACAAAACTATTTATGACTAAACTGAGGTGTTCATGGCTATTTATTTGGATTCTCTCAGTGGTTTTGTATTTCCAAGTTCCCTAATCAGGCTACGGAATAGTTCAGACGGGCCGAGTAAAAAACGTTTCCCTCAGCTCGCTCATTTGCGGAGTCTTATTCACATTAGATTCGGATCTTTGTTTTGTAACATTTCGCTTATAACACATTGTTTTATTCATAATACAATCTATTTTTATCCGCATATGAGCTGTATATCCCAAAATAGCTACCTATATTCTATTTTGCTATGTTTTCGTATACATTTTGATACCTTGAAATGTTGTTGAAGTCATATTTTTCTTTTTTCGTTAATATTTTGTTAGTTTCCTTTCTTAGCAACAAATTCATTCTATTTATAATGGTAACACGTCACTCGGCTGTCTATAAGGTATTGAAATTTGCATATTAAATTTATGTTTATTCCATGTCTAACTACTGCATAAGAGTACAAATCTAGTCTTGTAGCACTTATGGTAGACTGCTAAACGTCTCTAAAACAAATTTAAATGTTATTTTGAATCTTCTATATATATAGTATATATTGGGTGCACGTACACGATAGGCGACAGCTTCCCCCAAGTTCAAAAGACAAAGACTCAGAATTCGAGGAATTTTGGTAAGGTTGTATTCCGGGTGTTTAAGCCTAATATCTGTGTTGCAAATGTAAAATATAGTCTTAATAATGGACATGATAATAGGAATATGTCAAAACTGCTAAAATATAACAGTTTATGTTCTTTGTTCATACATTAAAATAGCTAAATGTTCATTTGGCGTCTCTAGGTGAGAGGGAACTGTCGCAAGGCCACACGTACAGGAGCCAAAGGAATACATATAAAAATATTTCGAGAACTTTTCCTCAACCTATAACCTTACTAAACCGAGGATTTTAAATAAAATTTATGCTTTACCATAGTTTCGACGGCTGTTAAAAACATGAACTCTTTTTGCTAGAACATTCGTCTATTATGTAAGGGTTTATATGCACTAGGCTTATTATTCTCTTTTATCAATACTTTTAGGCTCCTCAATAAAATCCAACCACTTCCTAGTTGCCTTAAATCCCGGATAACCGAAAACATTGTCTTTCCGTATTTCATTATTATTTCTATGGTAACCCTAATACAATTCGTTTTCTTTCAGTTCACACAATACAATTTTAAGTTCCCAAAGGAATTCCAAACCCAAAAACAGTCTATTTTTGTGGAACAGTCTATTGGCAAGAATTTACAAAATCGCTAGACCGAAAAGTGTTTTGTCTTATTTCAAACAGTATTCACGGAACTAATGTTAGTGATCAATATTTTATGAATAACAATAAGAAGTACTGTTAACAAACTTAAAAACGTGTAAGTACTCATTTATACGTTTGATGGCCCCAATACGGGTTGATCTTTTTATTTTTATACAGTAGTTTAGTTCTTTGGCTTTGTAATTTAAAGTAGCTCACTTCACAAAATAGTTTCCCTTTCTAGGGTTAGCTTTTCCTGCGGCCGTTTTGTAACCGTTGTTCTACCCGTTTCTAAACTATTAAATTTTCTGTATCACTCTTATCAGAAAAACTGTAAGTTTCTTCCTCTCAGGGTTTCGGCCATTCATCCCGTAATGTTCTGAGCAAAGACGGCTCCTTTCTAACATTCAGTCCACTGCTCTACGAACCAAGAGGGAAATATTATCCACTCGACCTCTTTAAGTGTAACTTCTCACAATAACTCTAAATAAAAAGCAATAGAAAAGTCAAGTTGAGAAGCAGAAAATGCATAGAAAAGAAATATTCTGTTTTACTAAAGTTATATCATCCATCAAACGTAATAAAACTACAGTGTCTGTTAAGACTATTCGGTTTTACACCCTGGGGCCGTAGTATACAATCGCCGGGGTGGGTGCCTCGGCAGTTTTTAACTTCCCGAGCAGTTGAAAATTGTTGCCCGGGCAGGCTAAAATCTGCCCGGGCACCCACCGAGGGTTTCTATACTACGGCCATTGGCTCTATACGAAATATACATTAATATAACTAAAACAACATTCATTTACAAACATTGTTCCTACATAATCCTTCTACCTACATCTATTCTTGTATTCCCTATTATTATTCTTTATTCGACAGTCCCTATAGCTCTATTGTTGTTTTGTACACAGAAATGCCTATTTTTGTAGACAAATATATTTTTATTCCAACCAAACCAAAAACAAACATTATTTACCATAATTCTCTAAGAGAGGCTGCCTAAGTATTATTTACGAATATCATTGCTTTTAGTTAGCACCTAATAGCCCATATATATAGAGAGACGAGAACATATAATCTTTCTAGGAATGATATAAAATTGTTATTTATGTTAGTGATTAGTTAAAATTGCTTATAGAAGAAAACCTAGAATTCTATAAGCTCATTCGAACAATTAATATATTTTACTTTTTGTAAAATGTTTGTGAATAAGATTCTAGACTTGATTCAGGCGGCCTAGTGTATATGTTAAGTGGTTAGGCCGAACCATGCCAACTGGTAGAGGGATTGATCCAAAAGCGTTTAGATCAGAGTACTGTAAGTACTGTTTCAGAAGTTTATAAGTCTATATTGTTTTTAAACTCCTGAACCTCTCTGTTTCATCTTTTAGTTTATATTGCCCCTTCCGAAACAACTTCTTTTGTACTATATTGCGCTTCCGCAAATGCGTATTTGCCTTTTTCTGTATATGTTACAAAATAAAACTAGTGCAACAAACAAAAAATTGCCAATTTTGCCATAGAAAGCGATTTTCCAAACCTTACACAACACCGCGCACTGCAGTATTCTTTTTGTTATGGACTATAGCTATTTTAGGGAAATTTTTTCATCTTTGCTTAAGATTTTTGTTCAGAAAGTACTGGAACAACGCCAGAAAACCTAAAAAATAAATTAGGATAAATAAAAACGCCTGGGAGTAACAACGACGACCAATAACCAAAAGTTATTTTTGAGTTTTACGCTGGATTTCATAAATAACGGCGAAGGTGACATTTCTGCCTACTGCTGTTCGATCTCAAATTTGCGTATTTTTACGTAAAAACCACATGTAATGGGGGAGCGGTAACTAAATACAGCCGGGTAAATAAATAATAGCGAAGTGTTCCATTTTGGAGGAAAGCGAGGCGACTGCAACTGTAGAACGAACAACTTTGGTCTCCAGAGAAGCGACCAAGATGGCTCGAAATATTGTAGCGGCGATGTGAAGAGAGTTCAAATAGAAGACACCGCTCGGTTGTTAAAGATACATCCAAAGTTGGACCTGGGAAATAAATTCCCATTCTATAGATTTTAGCTCTAGATCAGGACTATTCTCGTTCTTAAAGCAAACAATCACTTCTAGAGATAGTTGACTACAACATTTCGGTATTTATAAGTTATTTATTCCGATAGGAATACTGCTATCACAGTAAAGGTTACATCAGATGTTTCGTTCTTACTGTATCGCAGCAGCAGTGACTATATGACGGATCGACTATATAGGTTTATATTTGCTTTCATTAGTAGAACCATAGCTTATTAGGCCTACATCCCACGGGGGCCAAATCCGGCTTGGGAAGGGGGAGGGATCGAACCCATAGCCTCTGATCGTCGCGGATTCGTAGACTAACTCACTAACCACTAGTCTATGGAGCCGCATGGAGCACATTTTGGTATAGAGTCAATTATTTCTGCAAAATTCAACGGCTGAAATCATTTTGCTTGTGTTACTCAGTGATTTTAGCACTGCTATTTATTGTTTCATCTTAGGTGAAAACAAAAATAGAGTGACTAAACCATTGAACATATTATTTACGAAAAATAGCGGCTTCTTAGGGGAAGTATGGCGCAAAACTGATGAAATTCTTAATTAAGCCTAAGATTATCAAGTACTTCTCCTATACTCAGTTCTAGACTATATATACTTTTAGCTATATAATGAGTTCATATTTACTATCTGTATGAATACATGTTTAAAAAAGTATTTGTTTTTCTGCATCCTTTGTACTCTAGATTTATTCGATGAAAGTTTCGACTATCCATTTCGGAATCTTCTGAACAAAGGAAGCTCCTTTCTAACATTTAGTCTTCGGGTGATTGAAAATAATTCAAATAAGACGGTGTGGTGGCCTAAACCTTCTGCGGCGATTCGAACCCACTGATTCAGATGCTCTCGTCTTCAGAGACCGCTGCTCTACCCAGTAGGCTAATACAGTTGTAATACACAATAGATACTTGTTCTTAAGTCTAGTAGTTGTCGAAGATTGTAGATCCAACCATAATCCACAATTGCAGTTCAAATTACAAATAGCAATAGATCTATAATAGTACCAAGCTATCATTAATACATCGATTTGGAAAGTGTCGTTGAATTTGCGCTGATTCTTATTGCTCAAACAAACAGAACTTCCTTGTTCCGTCAAAATCAGCTTCTTTATAAAAAACTTTATTCACCGCTTTAACAACTTTAAAATTGGGGGGTAACTTATGTTCTTTAAAAGTTATTTTGAATCTTTTTTGTGTAAATGTTTTTTTCATCTTTTATTTATTCACATTTGTTTGTGGTTGTCAATGTCTGTATATGTCTGAACTCTCTTCTTGGAATATTCTCTAACTAGGAGTATCTATCCAAAAACAACCGCCGACATTCCCGGCAGGCCGATCGTCAACTCTTGCAAAATAAACTCTAATATTTCTAAGGAAGTAGCATCTAACTTATATGATTACAACATTTGTTTCTACGAACTTATCGGTTAGAATTAGTATTAAGATTATCTGGAAGATTATTAGTTTGCCAATTACGATCTTATTTTATACTTTATAGTCACTCTAAGAAAATCACTGTATTTTAGGGCTGGGAAAAGACCAGCTGGGTCGGCCCGGGCCCGCCCGTTTCTCAAATTTTCGGCCCCGGCCCGGGACATTTTCCCAAAAAGTCGGCCCTGCCCGTCCAATTTCAGCTCTGCTGTATTTTACCTCAATAGTCCATTTTAGGATTTGATTTAGAATGCCATAGCTACTAAATTTGGTTCTAGACTTATGTTTTCTACATAAAATGAGCCTTTTAACACGAGTACGAACCTATTCTGACGCAAAATTTGCACCCAAGATGTGATTCGAACATATTGAATGCACTTTTGTTTATAGTGAAATTTTATATGAGGAAATGCATTCATGATTCCATGGCATATTTAAAGACAATTTATTTGACTTAGGGGAATCTGATTCCAATATTTTAATGAGGTTATGATTATACAAGTGTTGACTGTTGAACAATTACTCGATAAGAGTATCAAGGCTCGCCAACGGAGACAGTGAGGTTAGACGACTGTGCTCTCATTTTGATATTGAAGTTCATTTTTCTCTGGAAAGCTTGAACGGAATCATTCGAAAAACTCAGTTGCACAGATTGAGCTATTGCATTTTCAATGCTTTATGAATCAGATGATATATTTAACAAAATAAGCCATGGTATGAGCATCAAAATTTCATCATTTGAATCTCTCCAGTCCCGTTGTCTTAGGGCGCGGCGAGCAGTTGCATATTCGCTGAACTTTGTTAAAGAGTTCGTTGCTTCCAGTTTTTTGCAATTCTCTTTTACCTTTATTCGGGTTTTGGTTTCATGTAATGGAAAATCATCACAGAGCCTCAATGCCTGATCCAATCTCCCGGAAGGTCAACTAATTATTCACGAAAGCGTGTCCCATGGACCATGTAGGTACTTTAGCTAGAACAATCTTCTAACTTTTCGGATAAAGCTTTTAGATGAAACGTTACCGGACCACTTGTCAAATTCATCGTACTAATATGTTTTGCAACAACTTTGCTATCTTTCTGGTACTCTCATATTTACTTTCTTTCTTCCGTTTCAACCACTTCATACTTCTTTCTGTTCACTGCAGTTCTCTGTTTGGTTTAATCATGTGGCGCCTCTTCACCTCAAAGCCTCACAAATTCAAATGTAAAAAGAGAAACCAAAGAGTATCACCTGATTTATATGACAAATATTATAACAATGTTTTATAGATATTTAACAAATTGTATATATTATTACTCATATTGCCACTGTATATTTGTTGTTTCATTGAATTTGTCATGGCAACTGCTTCCAATTTCAATTGTTTTTGATGACTTTTGACTTTAAAATGTGAAATTTATAGTTTTCATCGTTCCGATATATAGAATAGAAAACTCTTACTGTTAGCTCTTCAACAATTAGTTTATCTAAGTATTGTTTATAGTAAAAGAGTATATTTATATGTTAAAACAAGATCAAACTATTCCTGGATTATTTATAATTAAAGTTATTTTCGTGCAGTTTTTTTTTGTAAACTATAAATATAGCACTGAAAAGTGTGCAAAACGTATAGAGTAGGCTGGAAACATGGGTCTATCGAGTCAGCTGGTGCACCAGTCAACTCGAATTTCAAGCCACCCAAAACCCACAACCAAAAGATTAACTATGAAGAAAATTAAACTATTTATTGCTTTACTATTGATGTACATACTTAAGAAGGCTAGATTTGTTCATTTGATTAATTCAAATTATAGTGAGTGTCAAGAGTAAGGATGGAGTGCTACCTCGGGGTACCAACTTTGAAAAAGGTTTAAACCTGACAAGTACCGGAATTTTAGCGTCAATTCGAATTCTTTGAAGAATTTTAGAGCCATTTTGGTGAGATTAATTTTTAACATCCCACCATTACTCTTGGTGTTCACTATACAATTCTATGACTTCAAGGTTAGTCTTATTCAATCAGAAGATTACAAAACTTCCTATAAAATCATTACTTCCCCTTTCTGAAAGTACTTTTCTAACATCTTAATCAATATATATACATATCTTTTCTGTGATTTTTGCTTTCTTTCGGTTTTACAACGTGCTAGATGAACACAAGCATGTTAACAATGAAATATGAACACCGTGCGGTGAAAAATGAAGAAAAGTTAGTGAGCAAAAGCAAATAAGAAATATATTTATACTCTTGAGAAAAACTGGCGACTTCTGATATTATTGGTTTCTGTTTAGGATTACAATACACTATAGATCTTTTAAATCCTAGCCTTCTTTGAACCTATTTTTATACTAAGAAGTTAAAGGTCTAAATGCTGTAAATTAACTTATTTTATGAAATATAAACAAACAAACCTAAGTATAACTATCCTTTATATCACCTTTTGTAAAGGTTAAACACTTCCAATCAGTTAAGACAAAGAATAGTATAACGCTATTGCTACCGGACTATGCTGCCTACCTCTATGGATGCTATAACTGACTAAATCCAGTCTTCCTACCATATACAATTCAGAGCTGGGAAGGGCCGAAAATTGAGAAACGGGCCAGCCAGCTTTTCGCCAGCTCTGACACAGAGCGAACTCTCTTTTTTTCAATTTTAATAATCTTTTTTTCTTTTATTTTAATGAGCTGCCATCGCTGTGTTTCTTTGTTTGCTTTGCTGCCGGCGGCAAACGAAATTCCCCCCGACAGATATGAATTTCAATCTTTTCTATCTCAAAAAATGTTTACATTCCTTTTTTACATTTTGGAATTTGGTGTTCGAAAGTATGATTTCACCGTTTACATTTAAAAATAATGGTTGTAAGATATTTTTATGCGTTTGTGTACTTTTGCGAAGTTAGATCAAGAAGAAATTAACTTTATCTTACAGTTTAATTCAAAAAACTGTCCTAAAAGGGAAAATATTCTGCGAATATCATACAAATACAGAAGTTTTAAAGTGTGAAAGTTCTTTGAGTTACCCATATTTAGAATATTTGCCTTTCATTGAAGTAATTTAGCCTAGCTACCTAGTGTCTACTACTATAGCTTCCTTTTCCTTTGCAAAACATCATAAGAAGCCCTACAGAATACTTGGAACGGCAAATGTACTATCACATTGAATAGTTTCATTTAATTGAATGAAAGTTTATTGTGAGAATAACAACTCTTTTAGGAATAGCAAGTGTTTCTACTCTCAGGTGAAATTTATACCTTGAGGAATATTCCATTAAGAGAAACCTAGCTAATCCTTCGGACAGGGAAGTGGGAATCTTCATTTTGTTGTTCCACTTTTACGCCGGTAGCAGATTACTTTTAATTAGATTCATAAGAATCCTTAGATAATGCGTATATTATGTTTCCACTAATCAGTACAGATATCAATAAAACAAAGTTAACAAACATCATATTTTACCGCAAAATTCCACAAAACTTGTTATATTTTGCACGCCTGGCCGACCTTCTGACTTTGTTAATCTACATTTTTGACACCGCAGTTGGCATGATCGCCCGCATCTCGCACATATCACAACCGGTTCTCACATAGACACGGCACACAGGGACGGCAAGTAGCGCCGGCCGTGTCAAATATTAGCAAAAGGTAAAACAAGTAACATAATCCAAGCTAAACTCTTACTGTTTTACGTAGAATGTTTGTTAGCATCGCTGCTGAGAGATACAATCCCCGAAGAAGATTCGACAGCGATTGAAAACTTGTAAAAACATGTTTTCATTGGAACGTAATGCTCTAATTTAGACTAAAAACTATTTTTGTCCCCAAAGTTTGGGAACAAAAAATATACCCCCTATATTACATATATCAGCGTTATAGTTATTTATGTTATATCTAATTTACAATAATATCTACCGAACAGTTTATAATATCAAGTTTAAGTTATACTGTGAAATAATATTAGATACTGACATTATTAACTCTACTCCAATTTGAATACTTTCAGTGCATTTTCTAACATTTTGAATATTCCATTAACTAAAAACGCAGTATTTGCTCATCATATTCAACCCGGCATCTCAAATATCTCGTCACCAATGTTTTTTCTTGTTTCTCCTATAACAGAAAACGTCGCCGGTGGCCTTGAATTCGCTCATTATGGGCCTAATTTGGCGCTGCGCCAGTTCATTTTGGCAAACGTCCCAGGCAGCCGAAATCTGCTAAATCGATATCAAAAACAAGCTCGTAACACACGTGGGCTTTATTATCACTAATTATGTTGTAAATCATGTATACAACATAATTCGTGATTATGAAGATTACCGAATTTCTTTCAAAGACAATGTACTTCTGTCCTAGGTGCATTCAAACGTCTCTGTAACCATTATTTTACAAACCTTTCTACTTCTTCATTATTGTTCAGTTTTGGCACAGCTTTCATCTGACTAGGAATCGCGTTTGTCATTGATCTATAATATTTATATATAGAAAATTGTTTATGTCTAAAATTACAGGATCAAAACTTCAAGGGAAACTGATTTACTTTCATCCCATGATTCTTATTCAATAGAAAGATTACCTACTTTATCTCAAGACAAAAACATATTCCATGTTAAAACTATTATATAACGCTGGACTATCAAGTATATGTTACCTATATTTAACATAAATAATAATAATAACAATTTAGATATATCGATTACTTCTTTTCGTTTTATTCACTGTCCCTTATCACATTCATTTGTCGCTGTTTTTCAACCCCCTCTCCGATGGTCACAATTAACACTCTTACATGACATAGTTATTTTGTTATTTTAATATTTCTACATAATATTACATATATTTGTAATATATCTTGCAAACTAAAACTTTAAAAATAGTAGATTCGGTGGCGCACTGTTTCGGGCATTCATTCCTGAATCTTTTGAGCAGAGATGACTTCTTCCCAAAATACATTCTTCGGGATCCAAAATATATCACAATTAAGTAGTTTACTATATGTTTACAAAACTTCCTGGGGTTTACAAAACAAAACTTTCAAAAAAAGAAGAATGCATATCCAAATTTTCTCGACGACCCTGCCCGCATTTTTGCACTTTGTAAAAGACTTTCACGTACAGTCAGTATGCCTCTGCGTCTCTTATGTGTATGTGATGTCTCTAGCCTCTGAACACAGTTTTATATTCTCTTTCTTTGTGTTTGTTCGTTTCTTTTATTCACATACAATAGCATGTCATTTAAAACATTTAATTCACTCTAATATGTTTAAGGAGGATTGACAAGATGTTACTACTTATTGATTTTTGTGAAACGTGGAATAATTTATCAATTTTGGATCCTTTTGCGCTTGTTTCAACCTTTTCATTTTATTAGTTTATTTAAATGTTATACTATGTTGTTTTACTTTTTTCAAATAGGAAATCTTGTTGGTAATTGAACTAATTATGAACATTAGAGCACGTTTTCAATATGGTCACTATTGTTTGTGCTTTATTATTTGATTGATAACAACTAATAACAATCTTCAAGTCATTAATTTGTTTCAATAAAGCCGATTTCAAAAGTAAAGAAGCCGTGTTAAGAAATCTATTTCTGTAAGCCCCAGTTTTGCCAGCAGAGCGCGAGCAATCTGCGAAAGTTGTAGGGCCAACTTTGCGTCTGCCACAACCGAGCGCAAACTTTGCCTACAGGTGTAGCGGAGCAAAACCAAAATGGACGCAGGAACCGCGCCTCTTTATTCTTGGAGAGGACCATAGCAGATATCATTATTCTAATATAGGACGTCATTCCAGGTAGTTCTGGAATTAACGAGATTTGAAAGAAAAGTTGTACTTCTTATATATTTTAGAAGACAACAGAGTTATAAACGTTTATTCCTCATCATAAATCTCTTCATAATGTTATATCCGACTAGCTGCTGCTCTATCTTTTTATCCACCAATTATCATTTTTTGCTCCAGCATGATCATGTGGCACATGCTAGCCATATGTTAGCGTCTTAAGAGTCCATGATAAACCTTCTCTTGCTAACAAATGGTCTAATAAGCATTTATAAATTTTTTAAGAAGATAACTTTATTTCCCATTGCTAGATTACCAATGAGGTATTCATGTCTTGCTGTCCTATATTCGTGTTTTGATGCTTGTGAATGCGATTTGACTTTATATAGTCTATCTGGAGACTTAGGTTTCCAGCGCGGTACACGAGCGGTGCGCAGTGTTTTAAAAAATGAATGTACTTTTGTAGAAAACGCACCACGTCGACCGATTTTACATTCATGTTTTATAACACTGCGCCCGCTAGTGATACCGCCCTAAAAACATAGGTCTTGAGATGGACTATAGTATAAGTTAATGCTTTATAAACTTTTCGGATCGCAGCTCCTAAAAATTCTTAACCTGAAACCAAAAAACAAGCACTCTCTGTAAATCTTAAAATTTCTCAATTAAAGATAATAATAGCACGATTGTAAAATATATTTTACTAAATACAATATTGTTTCTTGTAAGAAAACCTTTATTCTTATATCTGTCGAGCAGTGTACACTTACAGTAAGTGACTTACTTGAAGTACCTGCCAGTACGACGGTTCTCAAATTCTTATCAAAAGACAGTTCTTAAGGTGTTTAGATAACTTAGCGGTTGTTAAACAAAAGTGAATAAGACTATATTTGACTTGTTTGTTCTTAAAATATAATTTTGCTGAGCAAACGGTATTTAGGTCGTTTGCGAAATTATTACATGAGTTCTGGTTCAAACGATATTTTTATTTCAGTTCTTATATTTCGATACCGGCATACTTTAGTAAAATATGCATTTAACTTTATAATATCAGCTAGTAATAGGAATAAACGACTATTTATTTGTTTAAACAATATTATTCTATCATAACATGCTCTTTTCTTCTAGTTTAATGTTTCTTTGTGGCATATGCTAGTATTTTTCTTACACTCTCACATTAACACTAAGAAACATTAGAAAACAGAAAGAATACGATCATATAGAACAGTTTATAAAACTATTTTGTAGTATATACAATATGTATGATGTAAACATCTTATATTTACAAAAGATGGTCTAGGTTTTATCAGCCGAACCAAAATATGCTCATTGTCAGTAAAAAGTTGATCAAATAAGAGATCGTTTGACGATTTACATGTAACATAACTTAGTTTTTGAGTATAAGTATAACAATGTTCTCATAGTTAATGTATATATTTGTGTTAGCAATCACTCGTTATTTAGTAGATATCTCACAATGTACTATTTAAATATATTTGGTTATTATAATTGTTAATGTACTCACAAATACGGATCCAAAGAATACAAGTATTCTAATACAGATATAGTCAGCGGCACGAGTAATAATGGAGTGTCACTTGCGTATTTTCAGGATTTTTAACACCGAACATGCAGACAAATTACACGCGCGTACTTGCAAAGTACAATATTGAATGGGGACTAGCCGCCAAGTGCTGGCGCGGTGCCCGCAAAAGGGGCTCAGACGAGCGTTGAATTCTTTACACTCCATCATTACTCTTGGCGTTGACCATATATTTCTTTGTTTTACAATAATATAGTTTTATTCATTCCAACACAACAGAACAATCTTTCATTTGACAAAAACAGTCCGTTCCACAGCAATAAATCAATTAATAATCTTAACTCTTATCATTTATTACTGTACTAATCATATTTATCATTTTATCTTAAATATTGTTTGTTCATTCTCAGTACATTTGATTGACGTGATCCTACATTCATTATTGATAACATTAATTTATAAGAAGACATTTTTGTGCATTTTGAAGAATGGAATGCGACTTTTCCGCTTTTCGCTGATTCATGTTTTGCGAATAGAAAAAAGTGTAATATTTTTGGTCCGGCACCATTTTTATCGCTGGCGTTCTCTATGTGGAAAAAGCGTCTAGAAATGGAGCTCTGTCTCCGGTGATCCGAGATTCCTTTGCCTCTATGTTAGATCTTTGGAGTCACTTCCACTGACGTTGAACATCTGAAGTAGAGCCCGGTCTCAGCAGTTGAGAAGGTCAACAATGATATATTGTATTACTATTGTATTTAAGGTAAACTTCCTAACAAAGTTCAAGCATTTTTTAAATCTCTGAACGGGGGAATGAGTTTACAGATGCTGCAACTTTCGAAACTAGCGGTTTTGGTTCTCAAATGTATTTTTTATTAGATTTCCATTATGTTAAGTTTTTATAAGTGTTCAAGTTTGACTGGGTATATTCTCATTTTCCCTAAAGCAAGGTTCGTATATGTTTATTATTCCTTCTCTTGCTAAATAAAGTTATTAAAAGTACAATAACCTCAGTTCTTTAAATTTTGTTCCCCTCTATAGAGCAAGTCCCCCGCAGTAGTTTTATCCTTGCTAATCTTGCTGCTATCTTTTAAGCAGCTGTTGCTCTATATAATCCTAGAGATCCATAGAGTCAAGAGAATATTTAGCTAATGTTTATTTTTAGAAGAATGTTCTTTTAATCTCTTGAGTATTTAAATTGAACAAACTTCCGCGAAGCCTGTGCGTTATGAATTTATATTTTATGAAATTCACTATGTACCGCACTAGATTTGCAGACAGATAGTGGAATATATCAACTACAAAGTTTTAGACAGTTTTTGACTATCTACAAATAGAAATATAAGTAGAAAATTTATTGCGTTTCCGAGACAGTTATAGTCAGATTCAAAAGTAATGAGGCCGTGTATGCTGCGTATTTCGTTATTTTTAATACCGCGCCTGCTTGCATTCTACGCGCGCGATATCAGCAGATTGCAAAATTGCTTTCGTACTTCCTTACTCAGACAAAATATTGCAACACTCCTGCAAATCCAATTTTATTAACCGGCGGTTAATAAAATTGAATAAAAATTATTTTTACTTTTGAACTCGACTATATTTACAAAAGAAACAAAAACATAATATCATAACATCATAATGGGGGTCTGTTCTCGGGAGGAAGATTGTGGCTCTGAAGCATTGTCAATCTCCTCATGTTCATGAAAAAAGCGAAAGTAAAACATTCTAAAAATACAATATTTGTGAACTAAGTGGGAAAATAAGGAGTAATTAGCATACAATCATGATTCTAGACCTTGAAAGAAACTCAAAATGATGCTACAAGCTCATAGCAACTCTTTTCTTCTCTCTTTGTTTTTAGTTTTTCTTAATAACATAAACTGTAATAGTTGTCTATCCATTCTCCCACAAACCCTTCTAATAAACTGGTTTATCATTCTTTTATCTTTTCCTTATTCACATCGTTCCTTCTACAATCTTTATATTTTTTACACTGCTTATTGCGTATTACATTTTGTTTGATATCGATTGATCCAAAACAGTGAAAACACTATCAGTTTTGGAAATTGGAAATACCTTTATATTCCCGATCCCGAATTTTAAATTTCAGAAACCTGAAAGATTTCACTTTTTCCTCGTGGAATTATTAGTATCTCTACTGAAGCCCATATCTTGTAGAATGAATTATCTTTCTTTATAAGTAAATAGTTTTTTGTTCTTCTATTACTTTACTTAATTGTGATAATACTTTAAATTTTTAGTTGTAACAATTTCCTGACTTTCTTTTACAAACAGACTGCATCTGTTTAATATTTGTTATCAGTTGAATCTTGTCATATGCCTTTGAATACAGTGTAAACACTCCCTTTATGGAACTAAGCGCATTGAATTCTATGGAAAGAAAATCAATATTGGTCAAGACCAATTCTTAACTAGCTTATATAGAATAGTATGAGTGCGAAGATCCGTGTTATATTTATAGAATTCATTTTAATAGAGTTTAATTGAACATCTAAACCATTCTTTTACATACTATTCGGTTGTTAACTTGGACTTAAATAGTTTTACTTTTTTATTTATAATATTAACTTATTGCTATTGTTTTCTTTAGATGTATTTTCATTTGAATTTATAGTCGGCGGACTAATCGCTTGCAGCTAAAGGTCTAAAAATTCAAACTAGAGCAGAGATTTGCTCTACTTTCTCTAATAAGCACTAATAAATTTGCAGTTCGTACGGTAACCCCTTGCAAGCGATCAGTCCGTTGCCTATAACACATCTTCTCTCCGAGATACTGCCTAAACTCCTAGTTCTAGCTACGGACTATTCATACTCATTTCATTCTTAGCGTTGTACTCATTTATTGTTAGTAGAACTACATTTTTCTAGCTAGTTCGGTAGCAACATTTCGCAGAATTTGTATTCATATTTGTCTTTTTTTGATTTTAACAGTACAGTTTATAAGTCTTGAATCTTCTAAAAGTGATACTTTACTTCATGAATATCATCCTTTTCAGAGTGCATATTCTGTATAATCCCAGTCACAGTGTGGAATCAATCAAATAACAAAATAATTCTGTATTTAACTTGGAATGACCAACTCGGTAGATGGAATCATTACACAGGTATGTACATTTATATTCATATCTTATCTTACTATAGTCTATAACAAATAAAAGACAGCAGAGCGCGGTGGTATACTTTGGCTTCCACAATCCACAATTGCGTATTTGTCTTTTTCTGTATATGATACAAAATAAAACTAGTACAATACTATTTTTCTGGCATCAAACATAAATTGCGCATCGAACCATATAATGGTTTTCCAATTTTGCCACAGAAGAGAGATTTTACAAACTTACGCAAACCACGCGCACCGCAGTCTTCTTTTTGTTATAGACTATACAAAGATCTCTATTGACTTTGCTGTAGTGTTAAAAATTAAAAAAGTCATCAAATTAAAAAAGGGTTTTCTAAAATAAATGAGACCTCAAATACATTAAAAGTAATTGAATAGTATTCTTTTGGTTTTCTTTGATTACTTATAAAATGAGAATTGCATATAGTCAGCGCCAAGAGTAATGATGGGAGTGTAAAGAATTCAACGCTCGTCTGAGCCCCTTTTGCGAGCACCGCGCCAGCATCTGGCGGTCACCGTTCAATATTGTACTTTGCAAGTTCGCGCGTGCAATTTGCCTGCAGGTGCAGTGTTAAAAATCCGAAAAATACACAAGTAACACTGCATTATTACTCTCGGCGATGACTATATATTTATCTAGTTTCAAACCTTATATTACCTTAGGTGCGTAAAGAGGACATAGATACAAATGGTGATTATATTGTAAAAGAAGGTAAAGGTAAGTGTTTATATAAGTTTATGTAGAAACAATGCCGATACTTGTATGAAACTATAGTTAGATATGTATTTTATAACAATCTTTGTATTGTATTATTCCAAAAGGAGTGTATTTCATGATTATGCTTTGAAAAACCGTTGATTTCTCAAAACAGATTGATTTGACGAGTGTTCATGTGATTTGTAGAACAATTTTTCTAAATAAAATGTACAAGATTTGTGTGAGACCTGGAAAAAGCCAATGAGTACCATAACTTTAGCACTTTGGGTACGGTATGTTGTCTATCTTTGTATTATGTAAATAACTATATTATTGTGCATTTAACAAACTTAATTTGCTTTACAGCTTGATAAATTTCCAATATTTTGTTCTTTTCTTCTAGATATTCATCAATTAACATCCAGTTTCTGTGTGGTCTCTCCCTTATTAATCAGTTTTAGTCATTTTCGGCAATTAGACCATCTTATTTTTGAGGATACGGTTAAAGATTCCTAGATTCAGTAATAGTGTGAATTAGTGGATACTTCATTGCATTGCATAGTTATATTGTAGCTCATGTGAAACTATGTTATCAACTACTACTACTTCCTGTTCCCTTACCTTACTACCGCATCTTTGCTCTATTTTATGTAGGAGAGCTACGTAGATAGCGGACCCTATCGTATTTCACTCTTCTGACTGCATTTTAATCAGATTCTCAGTTTTTGTCTCCTCGACGGCTTTTCGCTCTTCACCAATCATTTTTCTAGCCGCCCTGCTCTTTTCGGATCTTAAATTTCCATTTCTTAGGCTTGTTTTCGTCTTTCTTTGTCACTTCATGACCACCCTCAATGCATTTTAGTATCCACTGACTTACGACTCCAAATAACAAATATATATATTATACACTTTAAAAAGAGTTATTTTAAACTCTGTTTATAAATAATTGTATTTTTGTATATATACTTTGTACAACTTTTATGATACTGTCAATTTACTATTGATGAATGTATCTTTTCATGACTTACAATTCGCTCGTCTAACGCAAGTACACCTAGTTTATTCATTATCAGAATACCTATAACTCTCATGAACCGAATCATCACCACCTAAGCGTCAACTGGGTCTGAAACTTTTTGCAACTACCATTTTCTATCGACACTATTTTCTAAGACTTCCCAATTAGCTCGATGTAACCCCGTTGTTCTCGGCTTTCCGCTAGTTTTCTCGCAGTGAGGTCTTTTTTCATCCACAACTGCGCTCCGCCTTAATCGGATTAGTTTTCTCGAGGGTGGCAGACCCCCGAACCACCGCTCCGGCCTCTGCCGGGGCGAAATAGTAGCGAACTATCGGCAAAATAGTGGCAAATAAGTAATTTCTAACGAATATTATTGGCAGAATCTCCATTGTTGTAGAAGCATTTATTTGAAAGCCTAGCTTAACCATAAACAAAATTTAAGAACTGTAATAAAACCATTGTTTACAACAATTATACTTAATAATGTTACATATTGTTTATATTGGATGACATTATCGAGCTTGATCTATAATTTATCTAACCCTGGTTGAACCTTTCATCCTAGCCTGCCAATAACATGCTACATACCTGGCGCACTAATCTAATTATCGAAACCTACCAAATAAACGAAAAAGAACTTACAAACCAATCAAACCTCTTCATTTTCTATTTGTGTACGTTTTTCCTACGAGAATGGAACTGTTTTTGAGTATACAATTTTAAGCCTTGTAAAGTGTCTAGGTATTGAAATAATGTGTATATATACAAAATTATAATGAAACTACAATAAAAAGAACTCTTTCAATTTTGTTTTTAACAAAGATTCTGTTTCAGCCTAATTGGGTGAATTCTTTTTAGTTTCGCATTTCTTTCTCTTTTTGTTTGTCTTTTGTTTCTTTGAATATTTTATTAAACTGAGAGACTCTCGAGGAATACTCACACCAGAATAACTAAAACAAACATAAAGGGTAGCGGCTAGAAAACATTGAATTTTTATGTTAATAAGGACGTCTAAGGACTTTTATGCTATGCAGAATTATAACGAAACGGTCCGCCTCTCTCCCGAATACTGCGCCGGAAACCTACCTTTTGATATAGAATATATGTTACTTCTTAAGATATAACCTTTAAACAATTCAGAAAGCTTTCTAAACGATGGTTCACGAGAACGGTATCACGATTCAGTCTATGGCTTATATACTTCTGCCCACAATGACGGGCCAAGACCAATTTTTGAATTATCAATGTTTGCGGGCGAGCCATGTCCGACACTTAACGATCTCTGTGATATATAGAGAACAAACTCTTACATCCGCAGTTTGTTAAAAGGGATCTTTGACTTCTAGGCAGATTTGTTGAAGGATGCTTTTTGACTTTTACATAAAATAGGAACATTTATTTTTACATATTTAATTATTATAGTAAAAGTATTCGTATTTAATTATTGTTAGTTGTCTTAATAAAGCTTCCTTATTTCAAAATCACTCGAAACCCCTCAAATACCACGTTATTTTTAGCTCTTCACACGTATGTATTTGTTGTTTCAAATAAAACTATTTTTAGTTGCAATATTAATATTAGAACGCAAAAACAATGTTGTTATATATCTCAAATAGGGTGTTTCTCTTAATTTACAAAAACATTTTATGCAAAAAAGAATGTAAACTCTAAATTTAAACCCTTCTATGTATAGGTATTGTTGTTTTAACATAAGTAACCCTTAAACATCGGAAATCTGTTTCTTCAGAAACGAACATGGTTTATGAATTCAAAGAGGTAAAAAAATTATAAAAAGTTGGATAGTTATAAACCCCTACAAATAAGTATTATCTTTGTATTACATTTTCGTATTACAATAATTTCTAGCTTTTAGTTCTTTATTCTTGCACTCGCGTTGTTTTCCTCCATGGCGGTCACATGTTTTTAACTCATGCTGACTGCCCGGCCTAGTGCTACTTGCCATATCAAACCCCCCATTGTCTGTATAGAAGTATCTATTTAATGACCACCTGCGACGAGAATACCTCGTGTTATGACATCATAACAGTATTTTGCAATTGTAGAGGTTTTAGTATTAGTCAGATGAGACTGATCCTTCAGAATTATCATTCTAGGTTATTGGTGTTTGTTTATATATATTTTTGAATCACTTAATTCTATTAATTTGTGTAGTTATATAGCTTTAATAATCAACTAAAATGTTTGGTAGGAGTAGTTACTGTTAGCGACCTAACGTTTTTGCTATAAGGTGACAAACTACTGTTGCGGAACAGCCTCACTTAGTCATTCTCTAATCTGCAGCTCTTTTTTGTTGCTTTAGAAATGACTCACCATATGATGCGGGAGATCATTGAAAAGGCTTTGCCAATTTTGTGGAATAATACCAAATTAAAGAATGCAGGTCTCGGAAAGTAAGGTAGAAACTATTTTGAGTTAACCTCCACCTACAAGCTCACAATAAAATATTCAGTTAAGCGTTATTACATAGGATAGTTAATTGTTGATTCCTCTTTTATTGGAGCTTCATCTACATTATCTACAACATTACAACATATTGACAGTATATCCAGGGGTGCAACCGTCCACCCCATAAACAAAATAAGTCCTAAAAAGTTAGGTCTATTCTGCCTACTGACTACCATTTTCATGCATTTATCCTCTAATATTTGCTTTTCACAATATTTCTCTTTGTTTTCCCACGCTCACGTTGGCTCCATGCTTATTCCGCGCCCCATTGCCACCTGATCCGGTCGGTATTGCTAATCGCACTCTACTGGCATTCTACTGGCGCTTGTCTGTCAACCCACAAGCGGCTTCTTATTTGCGCATTGGCGGATTATGTTTCCGTCGGTGCGGAATCGGTTCGACACGCGCTCAAACGTGTCCTTTAGGCCCGCGGCGGCAGACTTCAATTTCGAATTTCAACACCGCGCAGTTGTTTTTTTGCACCGCCAGCCTGGATTAGTGTTGGTGTTTGACAGATAGTCTGTCTTTTAAGTGGAGGAGGATTATACCTCAAATGTTTCTAGAAAGGAACTTGTCAGTTTTAGTTGGAAGGGCCTTCAGAAGCCCTTGTTTTTAGCGCAGTTTCAAAAAGAGAGCGGGACTATATTTTAGATAAAGAATATTATGTTTTTCGTATTTTTGTTGTTTTATTTTGACAACTAGAACACAATAGCTCAGCTGTATACATAGTTCTTCTTCTAATTTATAGAATTTGTATGTTTAGTTTCGTATCATTTGTTTTTTCTTGTCACAAAATAACATAATTTACTCTTTATGAAAAAGATGCAACTTAGTGGAAAAAACTTTTTGACAATATTAATTGAAATATAGGTGTTTGAAAGAGATTACAAAGCTTTCGCATTTAATTCAGTGCTTAGGTTGTTTTCTATTTTGCAACATCATTTCTGCATAATAATCAGTTGTACTTTGTTATCATACACAACTGGCGTAAACAACATTTGCATTTAAGGTCATTTTGGGAGAATTCTGCAAATTCAGTAGCAGTTTTGAGTAAATTGAATTGGCACTGCACTTTGGAGCTTCTTGTCTCTAGAGTGTCCGTGTTTTTATACTAAGAACACTAAACATGAGCATTCTATAACATTAGACTAATGAGAATCCTTTTTATATTGAAATACAACAAAGTTAATTGTTAAGTGTGAGTCTGTCTAAGCACCAGTAAATTATGTCTTATTCTTAAACTTCCTTTGACAATATCAACTATTACATCTATTACTGACTATCAGAGTTGGGCAGCTCGGCTCGAAATAACAAGACCAAGCTAGAAATGCGAGATTGAGCCCGGTTCGAAGCTCGAAATCTCTTTTTCTTCCAAGTCTCGTTTTGTGCAAAGCTCAAGCTCGTTTAACATGAGCCCAATTACTATTTACCATTGTTAATAATCATCATATGCTCGCTGAGCATACTCTGTATATATATTCCTTATTCTAGCATCGTTTTTATTCTGTCTGCGTAACTAGTGTTCTTGGCTGCTGCACCCTTTTTGGCAAGAACACCGCGCCTATAAATATAAACAATTTACAGCTTATAGAAAAAAGACAGCCATTTGACAAACTAGCTCCTTTTTAGAAGTTCCTTTGAATGAGAATCTATTATATGGTTAGAATTGAGGTATTTTTAGCTGTGGTTCTACTTGAACTCTTTGTTTCCTTATGTTAATCAATACAGAGTTAACTAGACTATAAATTTTTACAGAATTTTGTATTGAAGTTTTTTAGAAACAAAGATTCAAAAGCAGTTTGGGAAATCGCCTTTACCATGACTGCGTTTCAGCAATCTACCTGATCTCTTCATATCTGACCATATCTCTTTTGTTTTTTCCACAGAGAATGTTGCTTTCTAAATTCCTTGCGTTACATGCTCGTATGTTTTCATCGCAGAGTGTTCTGTAAACATCTTGCAAGAGAAAGACTGCCCACAAAGGAAATAGAAGCCGCCATTTTATTGCCAGACGCGTTGTAGATTCGCAAATCCAACTGCAACATTTTACTTGTTTAATTTAGCGGGATTCCTTATTTGGCATTACTCACCTATCCTAAGGATATTCACTCATATGCGCGGTTACTTTTTCAACTTCCTATGAACATTCCGATATTAGGTTAATGCTCAAGTGTCGTATTTATTTGTGGTAATATTGCTACTACCTTTTCATTCTTGATCGTTCACTATTACCATCCGCTCACAACCAGATTATCTACTTTTAGCACTGTCATTTGCAACTTTGTTGGGTTAAATTCACCTCCGCGCAGTATATTATGGCAAAATGCCGACAATAATGGCAAAACTACCGCATTCTCTGGTACTGACAAAACTGAAAACGGAGGTATTATATGAAACACTTCAGAACTATTCGTGTATCGGAAGCCTTTTAAATTGTAGTGTTTTTTACTTTAACTTAGTCTTAAATGAGTTACTGTACACCATACAGTTCTCATTTGATAGTTATAGCTTCATATCTAAAGATACAAATAATAATTACACTCTATCTAGTGAGTAACCAACTAATCGAATATTAATTGATATTCCAGTTCTTTTTCCTTTCTAATTGTCTATTTTCTCTCTATTATATATTATATTTCTCTATATCTATCACTTTTCATTTCAATTGATGTATGCCAATGTTAACATGATAATCGTACGTTCAGGTAGGTCGTACTGTGCTATTATCATTATTTGGTGGACCAGTGTTAATTGCTATAGAAGCGCGTTCTTATTAAAGCTTATGTGAGAATCACTTGTTATATCTTTTAGTTTACTTTTAGTATATATTAACTTTTATCACTATAACAGAACTATCAAATTCGATAAATCAAAAAATGATGCTGAACAACCCTTCCTACCATAATGTTAGCAGTTCATTAGGTACTCTTCAGAAGTCTACCAACGAACCTAGTTTCCTAACTATGGGACACTCCCTTTTTGCTATCATTCCCTTTTATAGACCACCCATTGGATATCATTTTCTTCATTGGGGGTACAGCTTAGGCAGTTTTCGGTGTTCCATGGATTGATAGCTTATCCAGCATCCCTACGAAAGAAAAATGATTACCGAGGGCGTTTCTCAATCAGACATTTCGTTCGTAATTATGCATTAACTATAATGAATATTTCTGAAATTTGAAACACAATGAACTTTGTTAATGTTTTCAAAGTTTTCCGGAACGCTTTTTTAGTTCAGTCCTATTTTTAACATTATATTTTTTTCTGATCTGCGTTTACGGTTAGCTGGCTCTTTAAAAGTATTGCAGTACATATTTGATGTTTAAAGGTCTGACGTACTTTCTTTTTCTTTCCATTCAGAACCTTTTATTTCTATTCACAATTCTACTTGCCACGCTTGGTTGAGCACTGCGAACTCTACAATTTCCGATGCACGTGATGCTGTTTGATGCTTTTTGGGTTTGAAAAAGCCAGTTTCGAGCGAATTATTAAAACTTTTCTAAAATAAGTAGAAATTACTGAAATTGTTATGAATACCATCTGAGGTGACAAAGTTTCATTACCTAATATCTCGCGCATTTTCTTACTACTGACACAAACGTTCATCTAGCAGTTTATTTATGTTGTTTCTTTCGATAAACTCCAAAATGCAGTATTGACAAAGCTCCAGAGAGCCTCTATATACCTGATTCTGCTGTAAATGTACATTTCTATATGACTAAATTGTAGTATGACGTACAACTGTTGGGACCTATTTTGTTTTTGTTATTTGAAACGTTTGAATTCCTCAGTCATTAGCTGTGTTCCCTTGTTCACTTCCCACACACTTTTCTTCTTTATTTTTAGCCTCCACCATCTTTTTAAGCCGGCGCATCAATTTCAATTCTCGTCAAGCAGTGACACCTAACTGCCGCCAAAATTAGCTAGCCTAGCGACAAGAAATATGCATTTTGGGGCAGATATTTAAGTAAACCAAGAAAACGAATCATAGAAAAGATATGCTTAATGTTTCCTAAACAAAGGGTAAAACATACAAATTCATTCCTAAGAGTTAGGATGTAGGTGTGGAGTAACCCAAATTATCCTCAGTTTACAGTCGAATCCCTGTTCATTGAAAGTATTCATAAACATTCGCAGTTCCTCGTATCTTGTTAAGAAAAACTACAAATTTCGTTAAATTCTACCTATTTTCATTGAAATCGGCAAGACATTCCGAAGTATTTGGTTCTATTTTTCTTTTTCTTACACTATGTGAATGCCCTTATGTCGTAACTTACGCCTGACCTTCCGGGTACTCGAGTCCTTTCAAAACAGCCTGTTTTGTGCTATTTTCAAGTGAAAAATAGGGCTTTCTGGCAGAGTTTTGCACAAAATAAACTTTTATTCTAAAAACACTTTGAATACGTTCTATAATTCGTGTTTCTAGCAACTTTTTAGTTTCTGTGATAATTTTCTGACATTTTCAGTCAAAGAATCTGTAGAAATCTAATGCCACCGATCGTTTGTTTATAATATGTGTTTTCTACTGTTTTAGCAATTTCATCATAATTTTATTGTTTGTAAGAATGACGAGCAACGGAAGTATTATATTATTATTGTTAATATTTTTATATTGAATACTGTTGGGAAATAGCTTACTGTTTAAAAATAGTCTACAGTAGTCATAACTACCCTGTATCATATAATCATTCTATATTTCTAAATCACTTGTTACTAAACCATGTTTTCTATTTTTGTTGGCCTAGATTTCGAGCTCTGACGTCCCAAAAGAGCAGCTTTTCTATGCTTTAGAAGGCTGCTTAGGGTACAGAGCGAGGGCAACGCGTAGAGCCACTTTGTATATGATAACTATACTGAATTAAGAATTATTAATAAGTTAGTTAACCAATGGAAATAAAATAACTCTTGATATTCTTACCAATCATGATAGTTTTACTATTTTACTATGATTACGGTACTGATAGACTGCTTAAACTACGTTATATAATTGTTAGTATGTACCTATAGTATACCTTTTGCATTTTTGTGAAACCCCAAACTTGTCTGGCTTAACTCTAAACGATCGTGTACAATTTCTTTCTCAGCAGAACAACGAGCCCATCGTGGCTCTTTGTATCATTGCCCATTATCATTTAACTATCATTTATCATCTCCTATTAGTCTTGACCATCGTTGTTGGTCGAGATGCCGTGCCCGCCGGCAAGTTGATTCATTGCTTTGTTATTCCATAGTATCGATTGATTTCAAGGAAAAAAAAACAAAAGTACGAAACTGACTGGAATCGCCATTCAAAAGTTAGTAAACACAATATTTAGACCAGTTTCCATGTTTTTTTCTATCTAAAATTCGCGCTTTCTACATATTCGAATAGATCATGTTCTATGATGTACAATAATTGGTGAGAAAAGCCCAGTAATGTTTTGCAATTTATGATATATTAAGTTCTTCCACAAAAATTTTTTACTAATATAAATCACTTTTTCATCTTCTGAACCAAAAATGAGCGAAATTCATGATCTCAGAATAAAACTCACTGTTTTCGTAGCAACATATGACTCGATCACGGCGATCGAATCATGGATCCGAGGACTATCCTTTTTGACAAAAGGTTCTATTTTCAGATCTCTAGTTATGTATTATTCAATTAATAATAATATTTCTATTTCTATGATCTTTACAATACTCTTCTCAAGTGTTCTCTTCTTTCATTCGACAGTTGGTTTGTCGGTTGCGATTTCTAGCCAAAATGCACATCCATTTTTCATTGTGAACAGAAAACGAGAAAATAGTGGGCTCAATGTGCTCGTTTTTAGTTCCTTCTTTAATATATTTGATACTGGGTTTTTTCGACTTTTCCCTCTTCGATGGTTAGATTGATGGACATAAATGGTATGTTTTAGTAAATAGTTGTTTAACTACACCAGTCGAATATTCGTTTAGTTCCCAAATAATTACAATATTCTTGTGAACTTCGACTTTGTGTCTGTCGAAAGTTAACATTTGCCATTTGATTTTTGTGTTTGTTCAGTTGTACAAACACTCTCAACAGCACCCTCTATTTCTAGATTTACGTGAATTCAGACAAACTTTTATATATAAACTATTCATAGGGTAGTAGTAAACAATATTATTCTATTTAAGGTTTAAAGTTGGCCTAATTCTATTAGTTATTGCAATTTTCAACTACTCTTGAATACTATATAAAGCTTTTTATAAATCTTTGTACTATTTTTTAGATTTTAAAACTTTCCATATCCCCTATGGTTAAGAGTCATTCTTGTAAATATCTTGATTTCGTCTGGTTCGCTTTTCCCTTCTAAATTAGATTTGTGCATAGAAACTTTGAAAAACAGAAGTAACTCCTCCAGAAAGTCTAGAAATATGTTTATTTCAAGAAGTTGGCCTACTTTTTACAGAAACTAATTCATAAAAAGAAAAAGTTGTTTCCATAGTTTAAATCCAAATCAATCCAGGACACCGTGAGCTTTGTTCCGTATTTCATATTTTGGCATATCCCATTATTCAACCAATGTCCAATAAACTAGCCCATTTCAATAGAATGACCGATATAAAAGAGTTCAAATTTAATATGATAGACAAACGTTTTGCACCAAGGCCGTTTTTATAAATCTGTAATATCAGACATGTATGTATATAAAATTCAATCTATCAAACGAGACAATGCATATTATAGAGGGCTCAGCTTCTTATTGAGGTACTCAAAAGATATTTATATATACATATATATATATATTCAGATTCAAAAGTAATACGGCCGTGTTAATAAGCAGGAGTGTTCCAATATTTTATCTGAGTAAGGCAGAGCGAAAGCAAGTTGAATGCACCCAGTCACAGTGTTAAAAATAACGAAATACGCAGCATACATGGCCTCATTACTTTTGAAGCTGACTATAGAGGTCTTAGCAGAGAGAGTCATTTGTTTCTTATTATTTTGAACACAAGATCTTTTTAGATAACCCTTTATAGGTTAGACATCGCAACCTTTTATTTTGAGAACTCTTTCTAACTAAACATGTGGTTAGTTTTGCCAGATCTTCTGCTGCCGCCATTTAATAAACTTTTTACATTATCTTTAATTACTATCATGAGAATGCGATTCTTATTGAAACTCAAAAAGTTCTCATAAATCTTTTTGTGAAGCTGATTTCGATTTTGAATATGAAGAATAACGTACTATTAATGACAGTTTGTTTAACTTGCAGTTAGCAACTTCATTTCAAGCTTGCACTTTCCATAATTTCAATTTCGAAACAGTTATATTCCCTAAAGAAGTTTGCTACACCTTTTTGTTCTTTATTCAATATTGAGAATGATTGTATGTCCCCGGAGGCCATCCGCCAAGCCCAAACTTGTCACTTTAAATTGCACCTCGAATAGGACATCCCAAGATGTTTTCTAGCTCTTTTTGATCTAGATTACTTTGAAAATTCTGGTTTTTTTGATTCTACACCAAGATGCTAAAAGTTTTTTTTCAGTAGACTAACTATAAGATAGTTCAGGTTTTATTTGCCTACTTTCATAATATTTTCAAATAAGCACAAATTCTGTTTCAGTTTCTCTTGATTTAATTAAGAATAAGCAGCAATTATAAGTAAAACTGTTTTCGCAGAAAATTTGGCTGAAAATAGTAGTATCTTCCGAATAGACTATTGGTCTAGACTATACAATAGTATATTCTGAATCCTTTCTTATATTTAATTAAGGAATTTAGAACTAATAGCTGCATATTTTAATCTACCCGAACACATCCAAAATGACCGTGATCATAGTTCTCCACCCTCTTTTATTGATTATTCGAGAATGTAAATGTTTCTCGGATTACCGTACCGGTCGTTTCCTGCTCTCTTCCTATTTGAATATTGTTATGGTGCGTATCACATTGTCTGCGTATCCTCATAAGTTAATGCTGAGCATCAACTTCTCCGCTACTTCACCAGTTGTTCGTGTTTTCGTCGCATGAGAGACACGGCCATCCACAACATTTTTCACTCAAAAATGTCCCCAGCGAATCCGAAACACCAATTTAAAACACCAAAAAATCTAATCTATTTATGAAACTATTTGGTCTTGGCAAACCTGTTTATTAGTCCGAACTGAGTTATTGGAAACTCAGAAACATTTGTTATTCTATAAATTACGGTAGTTTAGTATTGACAATATCACACTTGAATATATAGCTTTACTACCAGCAATTTTTCATTTTTTTCCCGCAAAGTTTATTTCAAACATCTTCAAATTCTGTACTAAAGCAATGCCCAAGGGAAACCAAGTATAAATATGTTTTCCCCGAAGAAAATGTTGAACTTTCAAATTTGAAGTGTTGAAACTCAGCATTACTCTATTGTAATATAAAAGAACAACATTTTTGGTTTAATTATAAGTTCTTTGGGTTTTCTGTATAAGAAGATCGTTAGGCAAATGTTAACCCCCACATACTTTACCTTTTATAATTTCAAAATAGTCCTCATGCCTGTGACTGTTGTGTATGATTCGTCAATTGTTACTTCTAAACTCGTGATTTACAAAAACTTCACCAAACAGTAGCAGTTCACTCCTGACAAGGTACTCGGACTTTATTGATTTTTGTAGTAAGTGAATAGATTTCCAGAGTTCAATTTTGAAAGAAAAGTTAAACATATTATAGTCTATAACAAACAAAATACCGCAGAGCGCGGTGGTATACGTAGATTCCGCAATTGCGTATTTGTCTTTTTCTGGATAGGATACAAAATAAAACTGCCACAATTTTGTTCTATTTATAAGTTTAAAGCTTAATTCTAAAATGCGCCTTATAAAACATCTTAAGCTTAACAATCTCATGTATATATAAACCATTATTTTTATCTTTATATCTTAACAAACATGTTATTTCTTTATTATCTTTAATCTTCCTGTTCTTTGTTTTAACCCTTCATTTCAGTCGGTTGCACTCTTTCTCTTCTGGGTTGTGAACCCTTTTGATTCGAGTGATCCCTCTCTCTACCGGTAATCAATATCAGCTACTCCTTGACTCCGGAACACTTAACCCCCCGTCTTCCTGACATTCCGTTTCTCCTATTCATAACCGGTCCGGCGCCGTGCCCTACATCTGCCCTTGGAGCGGTTGCCATTTGCTCTGTTTGCACCCGCCAACTCGTTGCTCAAACTCGCCGAAAACTTGCTAATCTGCTAAACAGTCTAAGCTATATTTATTAGACAATCAAGCTAACTGCATAGTTCATTCTGGAACAATACATCTAAACTAAGGACTACATTATGGCTTACTTAGAAAGGAGGATAATCACGGCATCTTCGTCGGGCAAGCCCTCGCCCGCAGGCTCTGTTAACCAGCCGGCGAACGGTAGCGGCCGAAGCCCCCTTGGACCGAGAAACAGCTTGGATTATTGGCAAAAAGCAGAAGACCGTAATGGAGTATCTTATTATTGGAACGGACCAATTTCCAAGGGATTGGAGAATGTCTACGCTCAACATTCACCGGTACCTCAGCAATTACGGCGTCCTGCACCCTTTCCACTGACACTACCCCCATCCTCCGGAACTCCTGCTTCAAGGAGCACTACAGTGTCTCCCTTACCTACCGTATACCAAAATGTGCCTACAATGCCAAGAGCTCGTCTGATTCAGTCATCATCTCGTCGGGACCTGGCATCGCCACAACCTACAGCGACCCAACCTTCATCGGCGCCCAAGGCGCCACGGGACAGTCCTATATTTGCAGCGGCCAATGGAAAGCCAAGAGAAAACATGTTGGTGTGGTCGGTTACAAATCATAATGGAACTGGAGGTGGAGGTGGTAACCCCATATCGTCAGTACCAAGATATACTAGTAACAACACAACAACAATACAAATAGGAGGAATGAAACAGTCTTCACCCAAATATGGTAACTTTTATAGTTTTACCGTTGCTTAGAAAATATATATCGGATTTCATTATTGATATTTGTTATTATTCCAGATATAACAGTTTTAACTCTTAGGTTTCTGCCTTTATATTTATATATACTAGTGGTTTCATACAAGTATCGGTACTGCCTAAATGTATTAAATAAGACTTTTAATCAAAATATATTTTGTTATTTCAGGTGAAAAAGTGCGAAACTCCCGACAAAAACCAAGATGGGGCCGTTTTATGCAGAGTCTTTGTTGTTGTGTAGTAGCACCACAGAGGACGGCCGGTTAGTAAAAAATTAGAATTTAAAAAAGAAAGAAAAAGAATCTAAACTTCTTACTATATTCTAGGTTATATATTAACAGTTTTCACTGATGTGACTGAGCAAGGTGAACACTAGGGTGGCGATTCGGTAAATTTTTTGGCAATTTACCGGTATACCGGCAAAATTTACCGGTACGGTATACCGTTTTACCGGTTTACCATACCGTTTACCATGCCGAACCCCACCTTAATGTACACTATCAATCAATGCTAATCGTCTTGTTCAACTGTAGCTTTTTTCTGGAATCTTTTTTGAAAACAGCTACACTTTTAGGAACTTATTTTTATATCTTGTTATTAGATTTTTCATTTCGCTGTATAAATAAAACACAGCTTCTCCAAAACAATCAATCTTCAAAAATCATTTCACGCCGGCCCTTTTCACGTTGTTCAAATAAAATTAATCCATGCTTAGCCAGCTGTTCTCTTTCTTTTTGGCTCTAAACTCTCCTTAAATTACATAATATTTTTTGCTAAAACAGCTGTTCAGTCCTTTATTTTCATGAGTTTCCCGCGTGGGAGGCATGAAAGTTGATCCGCAGCCGACCCCCACAATTTATCCCACTAGATCATGTGATATCCGGTAGATCAATTTGAGATAGCGAGAGAAAAGTCTATAAAAATGTATAGTTAAGATAACGTGAACTGTACTTTAACTGAAGTGGTTTGTTGTATAGTCGACGGACGGATTGCTTGCAGGGGTATACGGTCAGTTTTGCAAAGGAGCGCGGATACTAAGGGGTAATAGACTGAAACCCAACCGTATTAGCGCTCGAGCGCAACATTCGCAGTCCTTTACCTGCAAGCAAGTTGTCCGTCGACTATACTAATAGTATTACATTTTTAGCAGATACTAACTAAGTGAAACAATATAACAACATCTTTGATGACAGAAACAGTTTAAATTATCAAAAATTACACAAGCCTTTAGAAAATGATGATTAATAGAGTATGTGAACACTTCGTTAGCGTATTTCTTATTATATTTTACAGTTTCTGAGCAAAGTATTGGCATTTCAGAAAAGACCGCAGCGCAACCGCACCAAAACGCCTCGTTGCTGATAACTCAAGTACAGAAGAACGGTTCAATAAGTTCAGCGCCGTCTTCGGATGTGGTTAGACCGGCTAATGATTACTCTCATACTCCTGTATTACAACATCATGGAGCAAATGGAACAATAGTCACTAATGGATGTGTTACTCCACAGAATGGAACTATTGTACCGGTAGGTATCGGCGAGCGGAAATATGGTTGGGCAGAAAAACGTAAATACTTTTTGGATTTGGTTGTTGCTGTGAGAGTAAATTATAAGTTTTCGGATTAGGGCCTCTTCTTTTTGGAACAACGTGGCTGTGTACAGTTCGGTCGTTAATGGAAGATAGTTTCGAATTTAAGAGTTATGCGCTTAATTAATACAATGTATTTCCTGCTATAAAGTTGAGTGGGTCGGTCATCTGGGATTATATTGGTCTTTTGCTATTTAAAATGGTCGCTGACGGGATTGAACTGGTCGAAGCCATCATTCATTGCCGCACCACGTGTTAGCCCCCTACCGACTGCGCCATTCGGGACGTCTTGTTTTCGACTTTGGCGGCAAAAAGAGTACCCAACAACAGGCAGAAAGGAACAACTGATTTGATTCTCCGCAAATCAATCGAACCCACCAAAGACAAAAGTTGTACCCGTCGGCTAATATCCAATCCAACCCGGCTGCCAGACAAGACGAGAAGTCTATCGATCCCCAAAGATGCGCTCCAGAACCTCCTCTAACGTTATTGCTCAAATACATCCCGGTTCTTCTAATTATTACCGGTCTAAAACTACGTCATCTCTCGGAAGCCGAGTTTATGATCCAGCTGAAATTCTAATTGCTATTGAACATTTGAGGTTCTTACTGGATGAGGTGGGTAAACTGAATAAGGTAACAGCTCCGGTGAATTAGGGTATATTCTGGTTACTGGATTTGTAAACAAAATGAAAAAAGAATTAACTTAAAATATGTGGTTATTTAAAGCAAAGGAAACTCTAACATCTTCTTAGACAAACTTCATAGAGTGTATTATTCTGATCAAACCGTTCTTATTGAATCTCTTGTGGAAATAGTTTTGTTTGCTCCTTCCTAAAACATGTAGCTAGTTGACTGAATAGATACATCTCATATTGTAAATTCTAATTTAATGCGCCCAAACATATACCACATTTTAAGACCAGAACCTTGTTTACTTAAAGTATTCTTGCAAAATTAACAAGCGCAACTTTTCGGTAACTAGTCACGAGTTTCAACTATCATAATTCGTATGGCAAATACTCTTAGCCGATCTGTTTGCGCATTCTTTGTTACTTCTCTTTTGTTGGCGTATTTAATCTGTTCATATTCCGCGTTCTACTACACCGCAATAGCGTCAGGTGTTCCTTGCACTCTTACGGAACACTAGCTAGCGTGTTCTTGGTGCTTTACACGGAATGTGTTCGGTTATTTGATGGATTACACGGAAAAAGATGTTGCACCTAAAGTATTTAGAATGTTTTAATTATTCATATTTCTGCTTACTCAGCACTATTAAAATGACATAATATAACATACAAAGTTTTGCTAATTTCCTATATCATTTGGTAGTGCCAAGCTCGCTCTATATGTATAATGCTTAGTAGCTTATTATATTTTGAATGTATTGTTCTTGGCTTACCATTGGTTAGAGCCAATCATATTGCGGTATGTAAAACCTGCTTTGCAGAGAAACAAAATTTCTAGCGTTTTAAGCAGTCTGCAAATTGCTGCTTGTTTTTCCAGTAGGTAATATAGTCTATAACAAAAAAAGACCTTAGGACGCGGTAGTATACATAGGCTTTCGCAATTGGGTACTTGTATTTTTCTGGACAAAACAAAACTAGTACAATAATATTTTTCTGACAACCAACAAAAAATTGTGCTTCAAACCATATTTTGCCACAGAACCAGCGATTTTGAAACCTTAAACAACACCGCGCACTATAGGCTTTTTTGTTATGGACTATATAACGTTTAAGTGTCTTCTGTAAGATAATTCTATATTCTGAACGCGAGGTTCACCTAACAAACAATAGATATTGTTTTTAGCAGTTTCTAGGTATTTTATCTATTTTTGTTTTGTTTTCGTCTCCGTTAAACGCACAACTGTGCCGTCAAAACGACAGCATTCTAGTGACAAGTAACAAATAAAAGTTAAGGAATTTAGGGAATGCATAAACTAAACCGAACTAAGTGTCTTAGGTCATATAGGACAAATAATATAAAATGTATAGTTTATCATGTGGCCGACCTCATGAAAGTCTCATAAGAAAATAATACATTCTTGTCAACAACTTATAGTTTAATGAAAGTTCGTGCGTTTTGTCCTGATCCACAACTGTTATCAGAAGTAGAAAACTGTTGATTGTACTCTCCAAACGTTATCGGATTGATAAATGCATCAATAATATTATAATTTTTCCAAAAACAATTCAAAAATACATTTCGATGTCCCATATGCCTGCAGTCAATGAAACTTTCCAATAGAAACTCATATTTAAAAAAAACCTTTAGATGTAACCCGGTAGAAGAGCATGAAACTTTCTTAAAACTCTAAAAGTAGCACAATTTTGCACGTCTTCGTTTTGTGATCATCTCTGCTATTCATAGAATAAGCTATGGCTGCGCGGTTTCATTGGTATCCCACCCGCGCAAGGCTAAAATCAGACCGCGCCCCCGCATGCACCCCCGCGGAAAACTGTGGAACATTAAATTTGTTTGTTTTAGCAAACAGTCGCATTGAACCGTCTATAAACGGTTTGGCGTTTGAAAATACGACCCTTCTATTAAAAATTTAAGCCTTATCGTACTTATTTTGAAGTCTGTAATATTTTCGCATCATATTAAATAGGAATATTATCAGTAACGTTAGTTAGAATTCAATTTTGCAATTGATAAGATGGTACCATATGGAAGACTCGTGGAACTGTACTTTTTATTTAATTCTATTTCAACACCAAATTACTTGTAAACTGTCAATTTTGCAACAAATATAACTAGAGAATCTAGTCAAGAGCTCAATTTTCTCGATTCTTTCAGAAATTGCGGCATATGTTGCGTTCAATTTGGGAGTTCCTTGCTCCGGAAATAAGCTTTATCTTTCAAAAACATTTCTATTATTCATTCTTCTCTCTATCACATGTCATTGGAGCCCTCCATGTACTGGTCTTAGATCCTCTAAACTCCTGCTTATGACCCCATTTGCTCTAGCATTCCTGCTCCATGATATGATCCAACAAAGCACCCGCGAATCCATCGATTGACAGCATTTCGACCGAAATATTCGCACTTTGTTACCGTAAGAATATTTTTCAACAACGTGTCATAAAACCGCGAGATTTTGATATCCGACGTAGTGGTGAGACACGTTTTGAAATGTTTTCGGTTTAGTTTGCAGTATTTGTTAAAGAAATCTTGTCAAATCTTATTGAAATAGTGTATATGGTCTTCAACCAAACCTGTTTGACTGTGTTAATATATTTAATTTAGTAAACCGTAGGTCTCTTTGGACTTTGACTAATCAGTTCTGAAACCCCAAAAACACATTTACGCTCTTTCGATCTTCCTGGTTTCTTTATATAATTATCTTTTAGATATTCTCACCTATTTCAAAACCTAGTTACTTTTGAAGTTAAAGGTATCAAATTTCACACCCTCAGTTTCGAGAATCCCAAAAGAGAGCCGATTTCATCTAGGCCTTTTCTTTTAGAGGAATGTGGGTCTGCAGTGAGTCAAGAGAAGCTCAAGTGTATCTCTTTTGAGGGCACCTGACACCCCTTTGGAGAAATAGGAGCAGCCAACCAATTCCTCAAACAGACTTTCCGACTTATCTTTCGTTATCCTTTGTCAGACACATCATTCTTATTTAAAGATGAACTAAAGATTATCGATGATGTTCAGTATGACTAGTTTTTGAGCAGAATTAAGTTTTATTAAGTCTTTGCAGGCCAACAGATCCGTCCATCCGATTAATTTCTGTTAGCATATTTATCGTAAAATTATATAATATCTCTTTTCCTAAGCAATATTTGCTAAATGATGCTGTTTACAAACGGGTTTCGCAAATTTGAAAATATTGCGCTAAATGCAGTGTTTCATTTTGAATCGAAGCACCCTACAGTGTTTAGCTACTATTCAAGCGCTATTACATCAAGACTATTTTCCAAACTTAAATCAAGCTATAATTTATAATATTCTTTTATTCACCAGTTTCGCTAATAGCTCAGCTGTGTTTGATTTGGCATAACTAGCATTCATGTTCCAATATTTCATATTTATTGCTGTTTAAAGAGCCTTTTGTGCGGGGGAGCATAGTCCAAAGAAGAATACAAAATCATACAACCGTCAATACAGCCTTTTTCGAACACTTTTTATTAGTTTTATTATTAATTTTAATAAGAATGATATTCCATAGGGTTCAAGCAAACCTCTGCGGTCAAAGAGTTCATGGCCTATTGCCAAAAAATCGTTTGCTGAAAAAATGTGCAAATGCGCTGCACAGGACCAGCAAAAGGCCAATCAATCACCTGGGATTAAAGCCAAATCCGTTCGGATTCAACAGGCGACATATGTCGAAAACACATAACGTTAGTGGAATGAAATAGCGTCACGGCAGTCCCGTGAGCAGCTCATTTAATTAATTAGATAGATTGTCTTTGTTGAGAAGTATTGATATTGCGTGTTCTTTGTTAATATATTGGAAACGAAGATCCGCTAGATAAACAATGCTTATATAGTTCGATTCTAGCTCATTAATGTAATATTTAATATAATGAAAGCACAACCTTGTATACTTGCCGTATTAGAGTACCACAGTATATGAAAGATATAAATCAAGAATGTCTTCACACAGGGCCGGAAATTTGACGGGCCGGCCCGGGCCCTGCCGAAAAATTGAGAAACGGGCCGGCCGGCCTCTTCCAAGCCCTGTCTTCCGAGAATTTGTCTTAAATCCTATTTCTATCTTTTTGACGGCACTATCTTTCCTCCCCATCATTAGCTTTGCTTAAATTCCTTGTTCTACAGCAGCTTGTTGAATATCTTTGTTGAATCAGCCGCTACACGGCGTTTTGCGCCTGTCAGTTTTGTCCGCCAAAATAAAATGTTCCATTTCAGTATTCTAAATGTTTTATTATTCTAGATGACAGCCGAATTTTATAGCCATATTATTTTATTATAAATGCAGTCACAAAAGATATTGCGAACAGTTCATTTCGCTAATATTTAGTTTTTAGAGGCTATATTTCGTTTAAAAGCATTAGTAGCATAAAATTAAGACAAATATTTCTTTACGTTTTTAATTAACAATAATACAGCCATGATCACAAATGTACTGGACCTGGTCTTATAGAGAACTTCGTTAAATTTCTTATTAAACGAGAAATTTCAGAAAATCAGCAATTATGATTGGAATTGATGAATTGGTTGTTTATCTAGTTTTTCTTGTCTCATACAACATTGTTATTGTAACACCGCGTGCAACGTCACAGAGACTAGATAGCAAGAGAACCGCTATTAGCATCTAACAATTAATATAGGACATTAGATTTATTTGTAAAGATAGTTAATGATTTGTATTATTTAAAAGTAAGCTAATAACCGAAGTTTTAGCTTTTGTTGCGAGAAAATATTGTACTTTTGAAAACCTAATTAATATCACGACTGAAATAACAATAATGAAAATAATAATTCGAGAAGGACTGGTCTTGTTTGGCTAATTTCTTGTCTAGAGCGCTGTTTCTTTCATTCTCACTTCTCTATTTGCCTTTGGTTCAGCTTTTCGCACCGAATATTCCAAATCTGAAGATCATTTGTTTCTTTTTTATTATAACATTTCTGTATAATCTTAGTTTTGAGCGCAATTCTATTATAAAATACCGAAAAAGTGGGCTATGTTGCGCCTTCGCTCGGTTCATTAATTCTTGTATTAAACCAGCTTAATCTTTTTCTAATTTCTAAACTAAGATCTTTTGTTTAGTCGTTCACATTCCACTAGTTTCAATTATTCCTGATACTCATTGGTAGTTATTTGGTATCAATCAATAATATGCGTGTGCTACAACCCCGTACATTCCTGGAGGAACTGGACCTTCGTCGGGCCCGTCTAGTACCGGCAAGGGAAGACCCCGATGAAGTAGATCCATCTGTCTATATAGAGAGGATTGTACTTAGACCGGGCAGGACCCCAACTGCAGATGAAATAATTAGACAAGGACTATTAGGTGCACAAGTTAAGAGGAAAAAGAAGGTTATTAAGAAAAAGGTTTGTAAGGGGAATACTTATAATAATAATTAAATTAATATCAATCAATAACAATCGATATCAATCGATATTTTCAGCCTTGCGGAGCTTTGCTACCACCACTACGCGCAGCAGACTCGCAGAAAAAGTGTCTGATTATTGATCTAGATGAGACCCTTGTTCATTCTTCATTCAAGGTATGAACATTGAATTAATGAACATGATTTTAACATCTTCGAAACAAACAAATTCGCAAAAGTAACATCATCTTAGAAACCTTACAAAGTAAATCCAATACGTTATCATTCTTTTTACTTATTATTTGCCAACACATCTTGTTTTAGAACTACTGGCAACCGATAATATTGCCAAGTAATAATAATAGCAGCATGAAACACTATAATTCCTTTAAGTAATTGTTTGTTTCAGCCAGTAAAGAACGCTGATTTTGTTATTCCCGTTGAGATAGACGGTATTGAACATAAGGTGTATGTACTAAAAAGGCCGTATGTAGACGAGTTCCTAGCTCATGTGGGAGAAAAGTACGAATGTGTACTCTTTACGGCTAGTTTGGCTAAGGTAGGTCAATAAATAATGTATATTTAAATGTATATAACTGAAATAAGGCCTAGCATAATTTCCCTATTACAGTATGCCGACCCTGTAGCCGATCTTTTGGACAAACGTGGCGTTTTCCGTTCAAGACTATTCAGAGAAGCCTGTGTATACCACAAGGGCAACTATGTTAAGGTAGCACGTTGGTGAAATCTTTGTCTAATAATGAGTTTTAGGATTTGGCTCGACTTGGTCGTGATTTAAATCAAGTTTTGATCATTGACAACTCACCTGCCAGTTATGCATTCCATCCAGAAAATGCGGTAAGAAAAGAATTCTAAAAATAAAGCAAGTTGGAATAGCCCGTTTTTAGAAAGTTATAACTAAAGACAAATAAACTGTAAAGAGTAATGTTTATACAAAAGCAAATACAATTACATTTAACATTGTTATCCTTATACACATTATTTAAGATTCCCGTGCAAACTTGGTTCGACGACCCTACCGACGTTGAGCTGTTGGATATTCTTCCAGTATTAGACAGATTAGCTAAAGTGGACAGCGTTTACGATGTAAGTTTAAATGAACATTGCGTATGATAAGAATACTTATAAGTTTCATAAGATGCAGTTTTGAAGCTTCAACTGCATAGATGAATAATTATATCAAATTAAATACTCAAATCTTAATTAATCTTAGTTTATCTTCAGCTTCTCCGGCGGACTCCCATTAACATGATGGAGTCAAATGGAAGCAACCCCGCTGATACCCTATTAAATCGGTCCTAGTCCTACAAAGAAGACCTCAGCTTAACCAATATCTTCACTAATTTGTTTCTTCTTCTTAGTTATATTAGCTTTTATTGTCTAGTTAAGAGAAGGTTAAGCACTGAACTACCTTCATTGGATTAGTTATCAGGATGACCTTTTCTCTAGCTAGGGTGGATTTCAGTGCGAATTGCCTGACTCCTCTATGTAATTTGCTCTATTACGGATATGTCTCGTTTTCGAAAATCTTCTTATTTTCAATCAATATTTCATCATCACTATGATTTTCGGAATCGGACGTTTTCTTGCCTTACTTCCTAAATTCACAGATCGCCCCTGAACATATTATTGCGCATTACCGTATACCCGGTATTCGTACCGGGACTTAGGCCCGCATTTGGCGCCGCCCCCTTTTATGATTTTAATTGTAGAAGTATTTGACTAGGTGCCCCCTCCTTATCCTGTGATGATTCGAATACAGTAATAAGCTTCTTTAGCTTAATTTACAGTAACCCACCGGTGTAAACGTCGCCCGTATTTTCTCCTTCACAAATAACATTATCAAATCAATAACCAAAATATCAAAAAGAGTTTTATTACAATACTTATACAGATATAATAAGTGCCTTATGGTGCGGGATTTAATATAGTTCCTAAAGAATATTGTGTTTAGGTTTCGCCTAGTTATATCTTAACTTTCATTGATGTGTATTTCTTTCTCCATTTTATCCTATTGGTTGATTCCAAATAGTGCCAACGGCCCCTATCGGTGACAAGAATCGATTCGTAGTCTTACGGTACTGTTCCGGTGTACTTTTCCTTTCTTTATATTCAATGTTTTCACGCTACAAACGTGGTAACTGACCGGTGTTTACAGATGTACTCTCAACTCTATGTCGTTGTTTTTAATTCGGTGATGCTTTTCCACGAGGTGGCCGTCAACCGGAAGGTTCTTGAATATATTCAGATAGTTGACGATTACCTGCATACAAATTGATGTTTATGTCATTTAGAGTAATTATAATGTGAATTTCTTTGTTTCTGTAAAAAACACGAAGTTATATGCGAAGACCAATTGTCTATTCTTATATATAAATGAGAAATTATAGAGATAATTTGTTTTGTTTATTTAATACAGGGTTACTAACCATTATATAATTGTGAACCAAATAATGGGATTGTAGTTTTTATTCGAAATTGTTTTTGAAATAAGTGCAAATTAAAGCAACGAAAATAAGAATAGTTACGCTGGACAAGGATTACATGATACATGTTACAGTTGCTGACTTAATAATAATACAAAAGGTTTTGAAGAAGATAGTGTTGAACAACTGTCTCGTTGTGAATATAGTTTGTTTATTTACTAATAACTAGGAAGTTACAGTTCTTGTTAGGACCGAAGATGAATATTATACCAAAACGTCCCATGAAATTCCATTTTCTTTTTCATTTGACCCGAAGCAAGACTCATGCCAAATATTGCTGCTTCAGCTTAAGAGATGCTGCCTTTAGTTCAACTTAGAAATCAAACACTCTTTTTTGAACCCAATAGCCGCGCTCACATTCCTCTAATATTAATTACTAGATAAACTTAGTTAATAGCCTAGGGCTATCTTTAGCAGGGTCCGTTTTGAAAGTATAAATAAATGATTACGTAAGAGTTCTACCACACTTTATTTTCAACATAAGTCCCATTTAATACCTCCCACCAGTAAACTAATACAATATTTTGAATAACATGTCTATATTTTCGACAAGAGCCTGTTTAGTTGGTTTAACTGGTATGTACTTAAAACTTATTAATTTTTGCTTAACGGGAATTTGTTTTCCAAAAATGTATTCCCACATTTATCTATAAACCGTTTTACTTCCTTTGAAATAACAGCTTTTTATTAGAATCAAAAGACAAAAACAATATTTGGCAAAACGATAGTGAAACTTTGGTATGTATTACAACGTACATTACAATACATATTTTGAACGAGTTCAATTTGCTCTTACAGTAAACTTATATTCGAAATTCTGTCAATGAAACGTTTTTTACTGATAGCTACATATTTGTCACGTATGTTTCGGTACATGTGGCCCCATAGTGTAGTGGCTAGCGTGTTTGCTACAGCTGGTGAGGTGCGGGTTCGATCCCCGTTGCGTGCACTTTGACTATGATGACAACTCTAGAGTCTCAGAATTCTGTGATCGAAAAACAACGCTCTTAGCTGAGTCAGAATTTTGCAAATTTTTGTTTTTTGTAATTTCTCTATAAACCAGTATAAAAAGTATATAATTTCAATATTGAAAACATAAAACAAGCATCATTCCTTATTTTAAAGAATGTTTTTCAGTATGTTTATCATTGATATCCTCCAGACGACATCATCTAACATTCCACTCTATACCTTCAGATAAAAACTGTACTTCCTATTCGTATGAAGAATGTCCCTTAGGTAAGATTACTATCAAATAACTTACGAACATATTTGGTTACCTTCCAATTATCGTTTCATACTGATGATTTATGGAATATTTATTTGTTTAACAAAATAAAATATAGAAATTGTTTGATACTGTTACAGTATTTTCTTAAACAGTAGCCTAATCCTATTATTTGTAGCTCTGGGATGTCAGTCGGTCATCCGTCGTAAACATGAGACCACCCTTTCACGGTCATGTCAATTCCTTTCCAAGGCTTCTCCTAGCTATATTGCCGGAAGAAAACGGTGGAATCTGAGGTTCTGGCTTAAAGAACACTCGAGAGAAGACAAGTTTGGAAAGATTATGTACCAAAATAAACATTTCTCATAATTTTGTTATTTGTTTTTTAGGTTTTAACCCATACTTAATTCTAATTAAACATGCCCTACGGCTAAAATATGAAGCAAAGAACGCATCTTCTAAATCATACGATGTTAATGATCACAGATCCCTTATTAAGAAAGCAGACATTTTCATTTCTTATCTTTCAAGTAGCTTTTTTTAACGGGAGGTCCAGTCTGAAGAGACTGTTTTGAAAGACAAGTACTGGTTTGATTATAAAAAGTTTGCTTGGAAAAGGACAATCCAATACAGTGCGTAGCAATTGCTTACGTTCACCCAAAAATTTTGAGTTTTTCGCTGAATTTGTGAAGCTACGGGGTTTT